>JAESUZ010002664.1:0-189421 GCA_017311185.1 Proteles cristata cristata
TTTTTTAAAATTTATTTTTTAAATTTACATTCAAGTGCAATAGTGATTTGTCCCTTGCATATAACACCTAACACACCGTGCTCATCCCAGCAAGTGTCCTCCTTCATGCCCCTTGCCCATTAGCCCTTCCCCCCACCTATAACCCCTCCAGCAACTCTCCATTTGTTCTCTATATTTGAGAGTCTCTTGTGTTTTGTCTTCCTCCCTATTTTTATATTATTTTTGTTCCCTTTCCCTTATGTTCATCTGCCTTGTATCTTAAATTCCACATATGAGTGAAGTCATACGATATTTGTCTTTCTCTGATTAATTTCACTTAGCATAATACACTCTAGTTCCAGCCACATTGTTGTAAATGGCAAGATTTCATTCTTTTTGATTGCTAATACTCCATTGTATGTATGTGTATGTATGTATGTATATATGCCCCTTTGAAGGTACGTGTGCCCCTTTGAAACACACATTTATCCTTTGGATAAATACCTAGTAGTGCAATTGCTGGGTTGTAGGGTAGATCTATTTTTAATAACTTAAGAAACATCTATACTGTTTTCCAGAGTGGCTGCACCACTTTGCATTTTCACCAGCAGTGCAAAAGGGTTCCTCTTTCTCTGCATCATTGCCAGCATCTGTTGTTGGTGAGTTGTTAATTTTAGCCATTCTAACAGGTATGAGGCAGTATCTCATTGCGGTTTTGATTTATTTCCCTGATGGTGATGATGTTGAACATTTCTTCATGTGTCTGTTAAGCTTCTGGATGTCTTCTTTGGAAAAGTGTCTATTCATGTCTTTTGCCCATTTCTTCACTGGATTATTTGATTTTTAAGTGTTGAATTTGATAAGTTCTTTATAGATTTTAGATGCTAACCTTTTCTTTGATACGTTATTTGCAAATATCTTTTCCCATTCCATAAGTTGCCTTTTAGTTTTGCTAATTGTTTTCTTTGCCATGCAGAAGGTTTTGTCTTGATGAGGTTCCAATAGTTCATGTTTGCTTTTACTTCTCTTGCCTCCAGAGACATTTTGAGTAATAAGTTGCTGTGGCTGAGGTCAAAGAGGTTCTTGCCTGCTTTCTCCTCTAGGATTTTGATGGATTCCTGTCTTATGTTAGGTCTTTCATCCATTTTGGGTTTATTTTTGTGTATGGTATAAGAAAGTGATCCAGGTTCATTCTTTCCAGAACTTATTTTTGAAAGCATGATCCAGTGGAACATGTAAAATAAATGCTGTAAAATAAATACACTCATTTGCAGTCAACTGATCTTCAATAAGGGTACCAAGAACACAGAGTTGGGAAAGAATACTCTCTTTAGTAAATGGTACTGAGAAAACTAGATATCCACATGCAAAAGAATGAAATTAGATCCTTTATCTACTATAGCCATTTAATTTGTAGTTAAAAAGAGTCCTTCTAAAAAAAGAATATTTTCGTCCAGATAGTTTCTCTAGTGAATTTGTCAGATTCAAAAAGCAAATAATACCAATTCTATACATTCTCTTCCAGAAAATAGAAGAGGAAGGAACACTTCCCAATTCATTTTATGAGTCCATAATTATCCTGATACTAACACTGGGCAAAGACATTATAAGAAAAGAAAAATTCCAGTATCATGAATGAATACACAAAAATCATCAGAAATGTATTACCGGTGAAGGTATATGGATGGCAAGTAATCACATCAACTGAAGTTTAATATCATTAGCAATTAGGGAAAATACAAATTAAAACCACAAAGACAGACCCCCTCCGTAACTATTAGGCTGCCTAAAAGCACCATCATCCTCATCCTCATCCACATAACTACATCATCAACATCTAAATAACTGTCAATACCAAGCATTAGGAGTGCTTTGGAACCACTAGAATTCTCACACATTAATGCTGAGAATGCAAAATGGTAAAGCCACTCAGGATAACAACAATTCCTCATAAAACGAAACATAAACTTACCCAGAAATAGGGTCAAAACTAGAGTGAAGCAGAGTGCTCAGTTGGTTTAGTCGATTAAGTGTCCAACTCTTGATCTCGTCTCAAGTCGTGATATCACGGTACGTGAGATGGAGCGCAGTGTCGGGCTCTGTGCTGACAGGGTGGAGCCTGCTTGAGATTCTGTATCTTCCTCTCCACCTTCCAACCGTGGTTCAGGAGCTCGTTTTCTCAATCTCTCTCTCTCTCTCTCTCTCTCTCTCTCTCTCAAAATAAACATCACAAAACAAAAACAAAAAAAAGAAAAGTGAAGCAATGGAGACATTCACTTCAAGAAGAAAATTTAAGACATGTCAAAACACACAATCAAAATGTTATTTCAATGTAATACATTAAAACACTAAAATTAATGCTAAAATCCATGAAGGACAAAATAGCAAAAGTTGGATAGAGAAAGGATCAGTGTTACTGATTTTCCCTGGTGCCTCTGGCTCCAGTACGTCTCAGCATAGCCTGACCCAGCAGTTTCACACCCAGGTATACATCCCAGAAAAATAGGAAATGTTTATACATAAACCTGTATATGAATGTTTACAACAACTCTATTTGTAATTGCTAAAACCTGGAGACAACGCAAAAGTTTTTCAAGGACTGCACAGATAAATAAGCATAGTAAATCCATGTAATGGGATAGTACTTATAAATGCAAAGGAACAAACCGTTGATACATACAATAACTTAGATGAGTCTTTAAGGCATTATTGTGAGTGAAAGAAGATAATCTCAAAATATTACATGCTGTTTAATTCCATGATAAGACATTCTAAACAAAGCAAAACTAAAAGCAATGAGAATAGATCAGTGATTACTAGGGATTAAGGGCAAGAGAGGTGTTTACTACAAAATTGCTATGGAAGGGAGTTTTTAGGGGCACCTCGATGGCTCAGTCAGTGGAGCATCTGACTTTTTGATTTTGGCTCACGTCATGATCTCACGTTTCATGCTACCCAGCATGATCTGTGGTAACAGATATAGGACTCTGTACTAACACCACGGAGCCTCCTTGGGATTCTCTCTCTGTCCCTCTTTCTCTGCCCCTCTCCTCCTCAAAAGTAAATAAATAAACATTTAAAAAAAAAAAGAGGAGTTTTTAGCAGTGATGATATTTTTCTGTATCTTTATTGTGTTGGTGGTTACAGGAATCTATACCTGTGTTAAAACTCAGAACTATACACCAAAAAGAAAGTAAGTTATTCAGTAAGTAAATACACTCACACATACACACCCACACGTCAACACTATGTTGGCATCATAAAATAGGATGTGAACATTGAAAATAGAATTTAAGTAGATGGAAAAGAGGGTATTTTAGGAAGCTAAAGAAAAGACAGAGAGAGAGATGCATAAGACAGGCTCCAGAAATAGTGACCCTTTGCATAGACTGAAGCAGAGGATGTGTTTTAAACACAGAGGAATCCTGGAAAATCTGAATTGGCTAGTACTATGGACAGCATTTATTATTGAAATGCTACCCTGCATAAGCAACAAGAAATCTTTGAATGCTTTTGATACGAGAAGTGACATGTTATGACAAAGTATAAGGAATATTAGTTTTATGGCACTTTGTAAGGTGGATTGGAAGTGAGACTAATGAAGAGCTAATTGTGTTAGCTCAAACATGAAGAGAAAACCATCCAAGCTAAAATGATAAGAGTGTGATTGAAATATTTTTTTAAAAGGGAGAAGAAAATGGTTTCAACATTGGATAAAGTAAAAAATATATGTAATTTCTTGTGACCTATTTTCAACTGTTCTTTGTTAGTACTTCAAAGTGAACAAAGTGTTCCTAACATTTGTTCTGAGGATCCTGTTGATTATTCGTGAAACCAATTAAAAATATTTCCCTAAGCCTGAAAAACTATTTTGAAGGCATTAAATCTATTTAGATTTTTTAAAAAAGAATCTAATAGCTTGTAATATTTGCAGTTAATTGTCAGAAAATAGGTCAATGGCAATATTACAACATAGTCACAATGGTCCGTAGAAAGCCTATGCTAGCAAAGATGAGAAGGCCAGTTGCAATAGTTGATCAGACAGTTCAGTGTTCATGAATTTTGACATAAGTCCATAGAATGTATTCATACATACACAGTGCCTTTGTACAGTTCATTTCTATGGTAGGTCCAGGGACCATCTTGAGCCAGCACAAAGCACAGACAGGCAAGTCATGTCAAAACATGCTTCTGGCAGTTGCAAAATGAGGAAAATACATAAGTTAGGTCTTGCCATTCCAAATTTGTACTTCTCACATCTTGTCCAGCACCAGGGGGAGAAGTATTTAATATGACCTGGGAACACGAACCTCTTATTTCTCCACTCAGCAAAGTTTAGCAGTCTTGATGAGTGGACACAATTAAACCTCAGGTCTAGTCAAACAAAAATGTATCATTTTTCTGGCATGTGGTGAAGAAAAATATGCCAGTTTCTAGTCAGCATTTAAAATATAAAACAACAGGGAGCATTTGTATTCAAGTAAAGTGTACTTAAAGTATATTGAACATGTGCAAATGAGAGACTGAAACGTCATGTAGCATATGATATCACAAGTGCAATAGACAGTTATGGTAAAGCAAGAAAATAAGATAGAAAGTGGAATCAATGTATCACCCAGTCATCTCTGCTTAAAGTTTTCATAAGAAAGAACCTTTAAATCTTAATGAGGAAAAAATACCCACATATTAAAAAATAAAATGTAGGGAGGTGCTCCTGAGTGGCTCATTCGGTTAAGTGTCTGACTCTTGATTTTGGCTCAGGTCATGATCTCATGGTTTGTGAGTTCGAGCCCCATGTTGAGCTCCTTGCAGACAGTGTAGAAACTTGGGATTCTCTCTTTCCTTCTCTCTGCACTTCTCTGTCTCTCTCAAAATAGATAAATAAACTTTAAAAGTAAAATAAAGGGCGCCTGGGTGGCTTAGTCGGTTAAGCGTCCGACTTTCGCTTAGGTCATGATCTCGCGGTTGTGGGTTCGAGCCGCGTCGGGCTCTGTGCTGACTGCCAGCTCAGAGCCTGGAGCCTATTTCAGAGTCTGTGTCTCCCTCTCTCTCTGACCCTCCCCTGCTCACGCTGTCTCTCTCTCTCTTAGAAATAAAATTAAAATATTAAAAAAAAAAAAGTAAAATAAAAAGCATTGGAATGTCCATTGAAAACCAGTAGAAACATTTTCCTAAATAATATTGAGTTATTTCTATCAGCATCCAACTTGTTTTGGTCTTCACTTTGCAGGCACTATATTTTAATGAATACTAAATGCATGAAGTCTGAGCATAACAGCAGTGCTGCTCTGGCTTGGGCAGCAAATGAAGACCTAATAGGATTTTCCATCTTAAATTCTGTGTCACAGTTGAGCATAAATTGCATTAGCAAAACTGAACCACATACTTTTGCTTGATATATTACCTTCTCTGACTTGTCAGCGTAAAGCCAAGTAATAGATGACTTTAAAAAAAAATTTGGGCCTCTTTCAATGTCAATGACACCATCCACTTCAAGCTCAGTGAGAACCAACATTACGGGAAACTTCCAGATCCTATCATACACTCTATTATCAGTGTGACTTGAGACACTGAATGAAATAAGAATTGTTTTAAAAATGCTCATTAGTAAAACAAAGAGAACTATGACATGCTTAAACAATTTCTGAGGTGAAAATATAAATCTTAAGGTTTTGGCAAAGTCATTGTCAGTTTTCTTTTTTTTTTTTTTAACTTTTTTTAATGTATTATTTATTTCTAGGAGAGAGAGAGACCGCGTGAGCAGGGGAGGGTCAGAGAGAGAGGGAGTCACAGACTCTGAAACAGGCTCCAGGCTCTGAGCTGGCAGTCAGCACAGAGCCCGACGCGGGGCTCCAGCCCACAAACCAGGAGATCATGACCTAAGTGAAAGTCGGACGCTTAATCGACTACGCCACCCAGGCGCCCCGTCAGTTTTCTTTTAAAAATGCAAATTGTTTGGAGTGCCTGGGTTACTTACTCCTTTAAGTGTATGGCTTTGGCTCAGGTCATGATCTCAGAGTTTGTGAGGTCGAGCCCTGTGTTAGGCTCTCTGCTGACAGTGCAGAGCCTGCTTCAGATTTTCTCACCCTCTCACATGCACACTCTCTCTAAAAAGCAAATAAATAAACTTTAAAGAAAAAATTAAGATGGTTATAAATTAGATTACATAAATACTTTTTATGATACAGTTTATAGTTCCCTTTTTGGGGTAATCATTTTGCAGGACATCTTACCTAGTCTCCACTTGTTTACTAAGAACTGGTAGATTATATCTAATGGACCCTGAAGATTTAACCAGCAGAGAATATTTCATAAAGAATACAAGAAAAGATTTGGAAAATATGCCCCAGAATTAGGATAATAGTCATGATACATGAGGGAGTTATGTTCAAAATGGCTGATTGTGAAATAGTCATTATAACTTTAATTTCTTCACATAGAAAATGCATGTTTTCTGTGAAAATACTTACAAAAGCCTTATGACATTGCCTGAGAAAGACTAGTGTTTTTAAAATCATATTGCTAATGACCGCAGGCACATTACAGCATAACCCCATTATTAACACGTTACTGTGTTAAGGGTGCTGAGTATAGTCCACCATACAATGGGCAAAGCATTTTTTAAGTGAAATGGCAAATGTGCTGGTTATGGAAAAGGAAAAGAATGTGCTTTACTGATACTAGCTGTTGAACTGATGACTTTCTGCAGCACCTTTTCAAGGACAACATTCTTTCCCTATGTTTGCATGCCTTTGTAGTCTTTCACACACATGCTACTAAACACAGATCCCAAAACATGGACAGTAATCTTTGATGGCAGAGCCTCTGGGCCTGAGGGGAAGCTGCAAACAGCCTATGTGGATTTAGATGCAAATAATAGAAACATTCCCTGCTGTTCTGCCATGGAAAATTACCCAGAAAGAACTCTCACCAGTGTGGCAGATTGAGTTTTGTTTCAAGAAGTGCCTCCAGGGGCCCCTAGCTGCCTCAGTTGGTAGATCACGCAACTCTTGATCTTGGGGTTGTGAGTTCAAGCCCCACGTTGAGTGTAGTGATTACTTAACGATAAAATCTTAAAAAAAAAAAAAAACACCTAAGTGCTTTTAAGTGCTGCTGGCTAAGCCTCGCCAGATATTTAAGGTTTACCAACATCTCTGATCTTATCTTTTAAGCCACATTTAAAGAGGAATCCCCTTTATAATGACATGTCTGATCATCACTTAGTTTTTCCGAGCCTTCTGTAGGTAAACTGCTAGTCATACTAAGCTTGGGAGGAAATAATGAGATTAGACACATATGGATTGTATAGTTTTGTGATGTACTGTCTGTGCTCTTGGACAAGTTACATAATTTTGTAAAGTCTCAGTTTACTCATGTTTGTATTACAGATTTATGATATTAAATAACAGGTAACACAATGTTTGACACATCCTGAATTTTCTAGGTATGTTTGCTTTTTTTCCCTTTCTTCTATCTGTTCTAGTTCCATAAAGCAAAATAAGTCAAACTATAATGTGAAATCTAACTTCTGAAATATGTAAATAAGTGCCATCTGCATAACAGAATCAAATCATGAGTTTGACCTCAGACCAAGGTTACTGACATTCCTATTATGATCAGGATGTTTTTGGCAAATAATTGACTTCTTGAGCAATCTTTTACTTTTTTTTTTTTACCCTTTTAAAAAATGAGCTAGGTTTTACATCCACTGAAATAAGTCTCTTTATACCCCTTCCCAGCCAATCATGGCATCCACAAGGCAAACTCTCTACTGATTTCTATTACTTTGGGTTAACATTGCCTGTTCTACAACTTTACATAAATGGAATTATACAGTAGTATGTACTCTTCTGTGTCTTTTTTTTTTTTCACACAGCAGGAAATGTTTGAGATTCTTCATGTTGATCCACGTATCAGCATGTCCTTGCTTTTAATTGGGCAGTGGTACTCAATTGTATAAATATATCTGAGTTTGTTTACCATTCCTCTCCAGTTTTGCATTTTTCTGTTAGTGTTTCAGTTTGGAATGTACTGAACAGATGTACTGAACAGAATCATGTTGAACAGATAAAAAGTTACAGGGATCATTAAGATAATTACTATTAGAGAATATACTCCAAGATAAATGATATGTAAGGGTCAAATGTTTTTGTAAATAAAATTTTATTGGAACACAGCTAAGCCCATTCACTTATAAATTGTTTAAACCTGCTTTCATGCTACCATGACAGAGTTGAGTAGTTGTGACAAAGAACGTATGATCCACAAAGTCTAAAATATTTCTATATGACTCTTTGTAGAATAAGTTTGCTGATTCCTGTTTTCAAATGATTATCAGATTGATTAATGCTGTATGAGCTCTGCACCCAACCAAAATGTCTTCTTTGACTTAGGTTGTAATATTAGGACTTTGATTTTTATTTCAGGCAATATAAAATGGTCGAAGGCCATGGAAATGATATCCCTCCATCTTTTATTTAAAAAAAAAAAACCTAATTTTAGGTCACTGACCATAATTATGCAGTACAATGTATCTCAAAATAATTAAAATGAAAAAATTATTTAAAATTTCTCAAAGGGATATGGTATTATGAAGCAATGGTGCATTTTCCTTTACCAAACTATGAAAATATATAAGGCATAGTATTTCCCTTTCTACCTTGTTATACAGGAAGAGTTAAATTTAATATCTATGCTAAGGTTTTGTTATAATTATTTTTATTATTTTGTAATTTTCAAAAATTGCTTTTATATTTACTGGTGTTATTTATACGGTTCTCTTCTAGTGAAGCAAATCAAATACATTTGAAACAAAGAATGACAGAAAGCACCCCTCAATTGTATTTTTCAATTATGACTATATTTTAACTATTACTGTATAGTCTCTGTTAATATGGTCATGACTTGAGGAGCCTCACTGGCTCAGTCAGCTGAGCATCTGACTCTTGATTGTGGCTCACATCATGATCCCAGGGTTGTGGAATTGAGCCCTGATTTGGGCTCCATGCTGAGCGTGGAGCGTGCTTAAGATTCTCTCTCTCTTTCTCTCTCCCTCTGCCTCTCTTCCCCTCTCGTGTGTTTTCTCTCTCTCAAAAGATAAATGAATAAATAAACCCACACAATTGATCATTTTGATTCTTTTATGGAAAATTCTTGATCACCAATACTGTCACTTCTCAAGAAAGATAAACTGTAATTGCGTAAGTGAGAATGAGTTCCCCTCTAAAGAGCAGCACAGAGGGGTCACATATCCCTGGGTCTGGAGGGCCAAAGCTCCCAGAAATGCCTCTACAGTCAGAGGAAGAGGGTTCTAGAAGGAAAGAACTTATACATAAATGATAATTTTGTACTAAAAGGGAAGGCCTACATGCCTCTCTGGATCTTTTCATGAGATCTAAAGTGATGGAGTGGCTCAGCATGGGATGTGGCAATCTTAGGAAAGGCAAAGGCAAACACCTAAGTATCCTCCTTAACCAGCAATTCCATATTCATATTGTCTGCTGTGATTAAATGTGATTAAATGTATATCATTGGCCACATTCAATTAGTATTGTTAATTTGAACATTTGGGTTTGATTGTTCTGATAATATTTAATTTATACACTTATTACTTCATTTTTACAGCTGCATGGAAGCTGTAAGCTGAAGATATGCTTTTTTATATACTTGTTTGAATTTAAGTTTGAATTTAATTGGCTAGTAAAAACAATTGAAGCCCACAGAGGGAGACCAAAACACCTTTTCTCCCTTCTTTAAATTGCCTGAACAATGACCAAGTTTGAGAAGCGTGACTTTAAAGAACAACAAATACTGTTAAGGTGGTCTCCTTGACAACAGAATAAGTAAAAATTGCCATGTCAAAATGAGCTTGAAAATACAAAACAAAGCAACACAGTGACATTTTCCCTCACCTATCAGTTTGACAAAAAAATTAAAGTTTGACCATTTATCTTTCCGTGACACGAAGAAGCACCAGGCACTGACCTACATCCATGTGATCCAGCAATCCTACTTTTCAGAATCTGTCCAACACACCTATGTGTCCACAAATTGACAAGCTTTTATCTAGATCAATGATTCTCAAAGAGTGAGACGGAGTGATTTGACCTTCTTTCCTTAGAGAATATTTGGCAAGGAGTGGAGACATTTTGGATTGTCACAAAGCAGGGAGAATGTGTGCTTTTGGTATCTGGTGGTAGAGGCTGAGGATGCTGCTAAATATGCCACGGTACACAAGATAGTCACCTGACAAAGAATAAATTGTTCCAAATGGTGCTGAAATTGAGAAACTCTCACATAGATCAATTCTTTTTTGTGTAACTATGCTACTTTCTATAATTCCTAACTCCTGTTTTGCTCTCAGATTTTAGGGACATCTTTTGTGATTCCAGTTGGCATTTATGGTTTGCTTTGTGCATCATCCTTGCACAGGGAGCATGCCAATCTTCTCTGCTTCATTCCAATTTTAGTATTGGTACTAAGTACAGCTATATTTGTATGGGTCTATTCTGCTTTGATTCCTGCATGATATATGAACTTAGAAATATTGACTCAGTTAAAATATCTTCATAATTACAGAACCTTAAGTGGGAGGAAGTCTAAGTGGCAAAACAAAAGCAATTGTAGACATTTATTTGCTGTCCCTTACCTAGATTTTTTTTGTATCCCTGCACTGAAAATCTAATTTAGAGCTTCGAAACCAACAAAATACATTTAGATTTTTCAGCAGATGCACAAACTCTAAAGGGTTCTACATTCTTATCATTTCCTTTTGTGAATATTTTATATTTCTAGAAGGTTCTTTAACATAAATGCTGCCTAAACAAAGGGACAACTCCTTGAGGCAGGGAGGTTGTGCACCTTCACTGCAGATTGTGAACTATATGACTTACACATGGGATCACTGCATGTGAAGCCCCAAATCATTTCAAATGGTTTTTACTAACACGCACTAGGTGTGCCTGGGGTGGGGCTCAGTTGGTTAAGTGTTGGACTTCAGCTCAGGTCGTGATCTCACGGTTCATGAGTTTGAGCTCTGCGCCAAGCTCTGCTGACAGCTCGGAGCCTGGAACCTGCTTCAGATTCTGTGTCCCCTCTCTCTCTGTTCCTCCCCTACTCACTCTCCATCTCTGTCAAAAATAAACATTAAAAAATAAAAAATAAAAACAACTAACACGTAAAACATCACACAAGTACTTACACTGCCTTATGAAAACTGCTGTACTGTAATAACAAAGTTTATATCTACTTTTCAAAGAGTGTGTATACATTTTGTACTTGAAAAACTATAAGATCTTTTTTCTTACTGATTCTCTAAAACGTGATTGTAGAAAAGCCTATTTTTTAAATTTATTTACGTGTATTTATTTATTTTGAGAGAGGCAGGGATAGCATGTGTGAGGGAGGGATAAAGACAGAAGGAGAGAGAATCCCAAGCAAGCTCTCCATTGTCAGCACAGAGCCCAATGTGGGGCTCAAACTCATGAAACTGTGAGATCATGACCTGAGCTGAAACTGAGAGTTGGATGCTTAACTCACTGAGCCATCCAGGCACCCCAAAGTGCCTATTTTTAGGTGATAACTTTCCCACTCCTTCTTCATATAAAAATACTTTGAAATTGAGGAAAACCTACACACACACACACACACACACACACACACACACACACACACCAACCATTCCCTCATTTTCTTCCTTCCTCTCATTTTTCATTACATATACTAATTTACCTCCATAGATGCAAATACTGTATGTGGTTGATATCTGCAAGTATTTCTCTTTAATTATTGAAGCTTTTACGGGAATGGTAGTGTCAAAATGAAACTAAGAAATGAGAAACTAATTTTAGCTTCTGAAGTGTTGAAACTCCTGTGCAGATCTGTCTCTATAGCTATAATAATTCTGATTATAAGAATATCCATTGGTAAAAATAGAGATGTAATTATCAGCTGAGGACAGAAGGTGAGGCAAGTAATAATCATGTGAGTATATTTTTCATGCTACATATATCTTCCTGTCTATAACTCGAATATATTGGATATAAGGCCCTGTGGGAAAGGGGCAGACCCTCCATTGATGAAAATCATGATTTAAAAAATCATGATTCTACATTATGTCTTAAAGCTGATCTTTTGGACTCTCAGTATTTTATATGAAAAATTCTATTATAAATTAAGAAATAAGCCTTTTGCTATGTTCCCAATTTGGACAGAATATGTCCAGTCATTTTATGTGGATTGAATTGTTAACAGCAAAGTCAGCAAATAATGTGGCCATTGGATAAAATCAGTCTCATGATAAACATAGCTGCAAACTTTAAGAGAATAAATGCAAGTTTCTAAAATAAGTTTTAAAAATTCAAAGTCGCAAGTCAACAGTCCTTAGGACTATGGTAATAAACCTTTTATTATTGGAGAAATTTTCTGCCTTTTTAAAATAAATGTTTAGAAAGACACTTAATGAAATCAATATTCAGAATAAGTATATATTGAACTTCAATTGTGTTTGAACAGGTATGTAACTAACTTCTGTTGTTTTTTCTTAATTCGTTTTAAATTTAAATGTTTATTTACTTATTTTTGAGAGAGCAGGGTAGGATCAGAGAGAGGAAGACAGAGAATCCCAAGCAGGTTCTGAGCTGTCAGGGCAAAGCCCCATGTGAGGCTCGAACGCATGAACCATGAGATCATGACCTGAGCTGAAATCAAGAATCGGGTGCTTAACTGGCTGAGCTGCCCAGGCACCCCTGTTGTTTTTTCTGTCTTACAATATATAATAGTTAGCACAGGCTTGTCTTCTCAGAACTCCTTCCATTGTCAACTGCTCCCCATACTGTGAAGATATTTATCAACCACTAAAACCTATAGATTCCACTGCACTTAAACTTTCTAGCTGTGGCTACATTCATGAATATGGGGTAGATAATTTTGTTTCTATGGCCAATATCTAAACATACTTTAAAAAGAACATTTTTCTGGTGTGCCTGGGTGGCTGAGTCAGTTAAACAGCTGACTCTTGATTTCAGCTCAGGTCATGATCTCATGGTTCATGGGATCAAGCCCTATATCAGGCTCTGCAATTAGAGGAGGGCCTGCTTGGGATTCTATCTCTCCCTCTCTCTCTGTCCCTCCCCTGCTTGCAGTCTTTCTTTGTCAGAAATAAACAAACATTAAAAAAGAACATTTTTCTTAAGATTTGTATTTATATTTTCATTCCTTTATGCATTCAGCAAATACTAATTGAGGGCTTTCATTGAAATGAAAAGTATGATTTTTTTGTCCTCATGGAGCTTATGATCAGTAGAATAGAACTGATAACAAACTGTCAATGGCACAACTAATTTTAAAATTTTTACTGTGATAACTGCTACCATGAATATGTAAAGGAGGCTTTGAGAGCATAGGGTCCTAGGACCCTGACTGGTAAAGATTCCCTAAAAGGAGACCAATATACCAAACCTGAAGGTGAGTAAGAGTTAGCTGAATATAGAAGGACAAATCACCTCCTAGCTATCAGAGCAGCATATGGGAATTTTCCATGATGGAAACCATCTTGGCCCATTTAAGAACTTATGTGGGTGGGACAGAATGGGAAAAACTTGTGAAGAGATGAAGCAGGAACATTAGGCCTTAAGGCCATGCTGGGTATGGTGAAGATTTGAGACTTCTAAGAATAATAGTAGGCTACAGAATATTTTATGTGCTTACTGAGGTAATGTACTCTTTTGATGGTAAAGTGAGCAAAAGGAGATTAGGAGAGAAGTTAATGAAATCTCTGCAGTAGTTCAGGCCAGGTAGTAGCTTGCATAAGGATGAGAGGAAGATAAAGATTAAGATCAATAAATTCCTTGCTATGTATAAAGCAGGAGATACATGAGCAGTCATGACTGGCAATAGAATCACAAGATTATCGTTTCTGTCCTGTATTCATACCCATTACATATATACAAAATTTTGTAATCAAACAGGTTTCAGAGAATTGCACATGTATCATTCTGTGTCATATACTGTCATAATACAATATAATACAATAATGGTAATAATCATGTGCGTATGCCAGCACAGTCATTATATTGAACAAAAGAGGTATGTCTCCCATCCCAATAGTGTCCCTGCATAATTACTATTCAATCTAATGCATGTATCACTGTGTGTAAAGATCGTGTACCAGGAGCTATGTTGCCCAAGCTGCCTGTTCCTTGGGTGAATTTTCTCAGGACAGTGATTGAGTTTTAATCAATATGGTAGAATCAGAAAAATTTTTAAACAGAATACTTGATTGAATGTGATAAATAATTTAAAACTATTGAATTGTAACACATTTACTTACAAAATCAATAACCATTTTAATCTTAAATACATTTTATGGCACTCTCAACAAAAATATCTCAGTGATGGAGAAATGAGTATCAAAGCATAATGGAAATTGTTATCCATGTCACTTCCCTAAATCTCTGTAGTTACCTGTTCTTTAATAATAAGCATGTACATTTGTTTAACAAAAGAACATAACAAGCATATAAGAAATGAAGGCAATTACTGAAGACAAATTTGAAATAGGATAGATTACAAGGTATTCAAGGAAACTAGAAGATGATGGATAAACTACCAGAAGCTACTTTCTTTGAACATATAATTAAGAAATGTCATCTGCCTACTCTTATTATTTTTGTAAAATTGCATCTTTTTGAAGGGGCATTTCATTTACATGTTTTTACTTCACTTTCATAAGATCATTTAAAAGACCAGACATTTTGATTAACTTAAAAAAGCTGCATTTTCCTCTGCTATGGCTGTAAGAACAGCAAGCAACAAAATGAAGATTGGCCCCACATCTGATGCTCCTCTTACATGTTTTCTTTTGAAAAAAGGAATGAAAGATAAAGGGACTTCCTGAAACACAAAGATCTTATCTGAGCTTTTAGCAATCACATCCAATTTCAGACTCTATCCATGATTTAGAGATCATATTTTTTTACTTTCTTTTCATAGAATATTCTTTTGTGTAATTCTGAAAAAAACTGACTTGAAGATGAAAGATGGGCACACCAGTACTTCACTATCACAGAATATCCAACTAGAGCTGGAAGTGTGCAGGGCATAACTGATAGCCTATACGACAGAGTGTACTGGCCCTCAGGGTCAGGGATCAGAGGAAGAGAAGGCAGCAAAAGAGATGGAGAATGGACAGCCACTAACATAATAAATCAATAAAGCTAGTTATGAAAACCAAGAGCAGAAAGAACTTCAACTGGTCAAATGGTAAATTCTGCTGATGGGTTGATTAATTTCAGAGCACAAATTGGATGGAAGGCATAAAAGACAAAGTTGGCAGTCTAGTCAAGGACAGTCCAACTAAAATGAGGAGGACAGAAGACTTAATAAAGTGAACCGACCAGAGAAGACAATGTGAGGAGAAGCCAAACAAAAGGTCAAGGTGAAGCCAATGTGAGGTCATGGGGGAACAAATGACAGGCTTTTCAGGAGTTGTTTACATACAACATACCAACATACCAACAGAATACAGCAAGCTGACTGGCCTTGGGTGAAATGAGACCAGCCGGACCCATAAATCAGCAAATCAAACACAGAAAAGGCAAGTTAGTCAAAGAACAATGCCCTTGAGCCACAAAACACCTGGGAAATAGAAGAGCCATGAATCTGATGTACAGCTAAACAGTAAAACCACTACCCACAGAGAACATCCCACAGAAAAAAGTCACTGAACTAATCCCCAGAAAGGCACAAAGAAAACCTGGACCAAGAGTTACTTAGGAAAAAGAGATACAAGTATAGGGGAACTTAAGCCTTCAGAGAATGATTTGTTAATCTTCTAGAAGTGACATGGTGACACAAAGTCTAAATATTTAAGGAGAATAATATCCTATAGGACAATACCACCTGATTTAAATAGAACAATTCATGAATAAAACATGTTGGAAGATGTTCATTGAACCTCTTGACAACTGAGGCTGTGTTTTGTTCATTTCGGCATCTGAGACTAACCGTAGTATCTGGCAGCAAAAAGGCTCACTTGTGATTCAATGATAAAAGTATTAAAATGATCAATCCTGGTTAATGCAGGCAAATGGTGCATGTGAAGAGTGGGGTTGGAGAGACGGCACAGGGCTTCTGGCATTTGCATGTAATGAGACTTGATAGTTTTATGGGACAGGTGGAAAGGAGATGAAAATAAATGGAGGCTGATAGGACAAGTGTGGTGGAGATTCTTATCTCCTACTTATTATGTTTACATCCAGGGGCCTATTCATTCACAAGGGCAAGTATGGGAGCAGAAAAACTTCCAGCTTCAGCCTGCCTCGTCCATCAGGACTTGCCTTCAGAGGAAAAGCAACATAGTAGATCAGTGAATTTGGGTAAACAGAACATGAGCAGAGCAGCAGACCTTTTTCTTTCCTAATAATTGGGATCTAGGAACCCATCCTTTCTCCTCCTCCTTCATGGATAGGTTCCTTTTTCTCTGCACGAAGTCGACTACTGGCCAATGTGATGTGCATACATTTAGTTTAGGGAAGGTAGTAATTAGCCCACTGTGTCCAAAATTCCAAACCACTTTCCAGTTTATCTTTACAAAGAAGTAGCCGACATTTCGATCTCCACCTGCCTTTTTTCTCCAAGTACTTCTCCGTTGGTTAGAAACTCGTATGAGGGTCTAATTAATGATCACTCCTGAAACCCCATCACAGTCCAAGCCACAGAGTGAAGTGCTTTAATTTCCACCGTAAGAGATTTAAGAGACAACAGGAAATACAAAATGGCATGAACAATATAACTCTTTGGACACTATTTAAAGTGCTGAGTAGGGGCGCCTGGGTGGCTTAGTCGGTTAAGAGTCCGACTTTCGCTTAGGTCATGATCTCGCGGTTCGTGGGTTCGAGCCCCGCGTCGGGCTCTGTGCTGACTGCCAGCTCAGAGCCTGGAGCCTGTTTCAGTCTGTGACTCCCTCTCTCTCTGACCCTCCCCTACTCACTCTGTCTCTCTCTCTCTCTCTCTCCTAGAAATAAATAAAACATTTAAAAAAATAAAATAAAATAAAGTGCTGAGTAAATTGTATTTAAATTACACTCTTGGGGAAAAATAGCTGCTTTGCTTCTGAATATTCAGAAGAGTCAAATCACATTCAGAGTTGTGGCCAGACTTGTCCTATCATAAAAAAATAGGGGAGAAGGCAAGTGCAAGCAGGGATACTTCGAGAAAGGGCAGGCAAGTTGGTTACACTCTTGGAATAAAGACAGGAAAAGGAATCAAGTTATTATCAGACATCTTTAAAAAGACCAGACAAGAGAGAGGTCGGCATGAGGATAGAGAAAATATTAAAGTTGAGGGGGAACTGATCAAACCGACTTCTGTATAAAAGGACATGCTTCAAAAGAACATTCACAAATTTAAGTGTTTTTAGCCAAAAAATGAGCTTGTTGAATTTGGTAGCACTTGGCAGAGAAAAAAACTCTTTCAGAGGGAATGATGGGTAAAGATAAGCCTGCAATCTTTCCATATAGTTATTTTCAACATTAAATATTATTTTCCATTATGAAAAGTAATGAAACTATACAATTCGGGTCATATCAAAAATTATAGTTTCAAGAACTTTTGAGAGAAATTATTTTCTGAATATACCTTTCAAATTTCCCAAAATATGTTGGAAGCTTCTTGAGAGATCTTGCTCATCTACGAGAAAGTGGACACTTTTTAGGTAGTAACTTTTTTTCAGTTTTATTGAGATATAATCGACATACAGCTCTGTATAAATTTAAGATGTTTAGCATAATAGCTTGATTTACATATATTGGGAAATTATTACCACAGTAAGTTTTGTTAACATCTATCACCTCCTGTAGTTCAAAAAAATATGTTTTTTTCCTCATGATGAAAACTTTTAGGATCTACAATGTTAGCAACTTTCAAATATTGTAGGTGGTAACTTTTAATCAGTTTCTATTATCAGATTTATAATTTCTTTAGGTTACAAACTGACAGATATACAAGGCAGTTAAGTAGTAAGAACATATTATGATGATTCCTGCATATGAACCTTTCATTCTATCTTCCATATAAATAGAATCATTTTTCTTCATTAGACTAGGTTTCTGATAGAAATCAAGGTTTGAGCACTTAATCCCAGTTAAGTTTCTACAGTGAAACATAATCAGCTATTAAACGTCACTTAAGTATAGCAAAATGACACAAAACAATCTTTTCACATCTGAATGACTGGCCATTACTGAAGTACTAGAAATATCATTTGCCTGCTCATTAAAATTTTATTCCATTTTAATCATGAAATGCTTAAGAAATTTACTTGAGCCTTGAAAATTGGCAGTTAAGTGTTACACATTTGAACTCTGACTCTAATCCACTCTAATATCTGTTTCCCTTATTTGCCTATTAGTTTTTGCTATTAGTTGAAGAAAGGAAGACTTAAAGAATTTAATTTATTAAAAATTGAATTTTAAAATTCCTCTGGTTATTTTACTAAGGGAAATTCTGGATCCAGGTTATAATAATATTTCCAAGATACGTGAGATTTTTTTCCATCTGTCTAATTTTAATTTGAAGAAATAATAATTCCATAAGGAGTAATTGTGAAAGTTGGCAATTGAATAATAGTCCACACTTTCTATGTGGCTATATTCCAATTTTATTTATAAACTTAAGCCCTATGTGATTAATCTGGCCCTATCTGCAATTACAAAATTGAAATTTACTCAGATTAAAGAAAATAACAACTATTAAAAAGAGCATTATTAAAATTTAATTGTATGACTTAATAATACTGTCTCCTTTTTTTCTTGCAAAATGTGTATTACTAATATCTAGCTGGTAAATAAAAAGAATGTGATTTGCAATTTTTTCTGTAATTCCTAAGAACCTATGGAATGTAGTTGGGTATATATACTAGCAGATATTCATTTCATAATTCATTCTCCACTTCATTTTTTTAAAGTATATTTATTTATTTTGAGAGACAACACATACATGCAAGCAGGGAAAGGGCAGATAGAGAGGGAGAAAGAGAATACCAAGCAGGCTTCATTCTGTCAGTGCAGAACCCTATGCAGGGCTTGAACCCACAAACTGTGAGATCATGACCCGAGATGAAATCAAGAGTCAGACCCTTAACTGACTGAGGCACCCAGGTGCCCCCTCATTATCCTCTTTAAAGAAAAAATAATTTCATTTCATCTAGTACAGATGGGAAGAAAATTATTCTGACAATGTTTTTTTTTTATTAAGAAATACTTAATAGCTCCTGAACCCTACTGTGTGTATTGTCAACACTATTCTTTACAAAAAACAGCACCCACTGAAAGTTCTATGTCCTAGGAAACATTTTAATCACAAGGAAACTGGGATTATTAGTCACCCTAGTCCTAATCCAGGACAGTGGAAGTCTGAGATTTCTAGTCTCAGTAGGAGATTTGACATACTGCCAAGAAATTGCCTGGAGCTCTATTCCAAAGAGTGGAGGGGCACCTGGGTGGCTTAGTGAGCCAAGCATCCGACTCTTGATCTCACCTCAGGTCATGATCTCTAGTTTTGTAAGATCAACCACCCCCCCTCCTTGGATTATGCACTGAGTGTGAAGCCTGGTTGGGATTCTCTCTCTTCCTCTATCTCTCTCTCTCTCTACCCCTCCCCTGACCACACACACTCTCTCTCTCAAAATAAAGGGTAAACATTTTTAAAAACTAAGAAAAAAAGTAGAGACAACAGTCTGATGGTAGGAGAGAAATGGTGTGATGGTGTGCTTAAGGACAAGAGCTTCCCACAACATGGTGTCGCCAGCACAGAAAAGTATTTCATATATGATACGGGTGCTGAGTAAATACTTGTGGATGGATATATGGATCGATGGATAGGTTTTATAAATCCATAGTAAATAAAAATGGCAGAGACTGCTAATTGTCTCCCCAGTATTTATTTCCTTCTTTCTCTTTGGTTAGTACTAGAAGGTCCCCCAGTTTTATCTTGACCTATCAAGAGGCAACATTTCCCAGCCTCAGCTGCAGTGAGATATATCCATATGACTGAGTTCTGACCAAGGAGATGCAAGCAGAAGTGATGTGGGCATCATCAGGTCACAGCTTTAAAGGGAACCAGCTTGCTCTCCACTGCAGATGTGCCTGCACAAATGACATGCAGATGAGAACAACACAGTGGATGGCAGCTACAAGAGAAAAGGAACCTGGGTCCCTGGATGATCTCAGGGGACACAGGCACCACACTTCCTGGACTTCCTACAAGTCTAGGTTCTCCTGTGAAAGAGAAATAAGCCTTATGTGTCATTGTTATTTGCCCACTGTTAAAACAGCTGAAGTACATTCTTCATTAATATGTAAGATGACTTATTGGTTTTCTGTTTAAAATTGTTTCTGTCCCCCAAGTATATATGGAAGCATGGAAGATCATATGCCTAACTGATTAGGGTATACCTTCATGTAAGTGCAATTGGATTAAGTTGGGAGGGCTATCCATATTACCTTAGGAATTTCTTAAATTGTTAAAAATTAATATTTTTAAATGAAGTAATAGAAATAGATGTTATTATATAATATTAAAACTACACTTGCCTCGGGGCGTCTGGGTGGCTTAGTCGGTTAAGCGTCCGACTTTCGCTTAGGTCATGATCTCATGGTTCGTGGGTTTGAGCCCCGCGTCGGGCTCTGTGCTGACTGCCAGTTCAGAGCCTGGAGCCTGTTTCAGTCTGTGACTCCCTCTCTCTGACCCTTCCCTGCTCACGCTGTCTCTCTCACCTAGAAATAAATAAAAAAAAAAAACTACACTTGCCCCTTGAACAATGTGGGTTTGAACTGTGTGAGTCGACTATACACAGATTTTTTTCAACAAATACAATACAGTATTATAGATGTATTTACTCATAATTTTCTTAATTTTTTCTCTATTCTAAGAATACAGTGTATAATACATATAACATACAAAATATATGTTAATTGCACATTTATGTTGTCAAAAAGGCTTCCGATCATCAGTAAGCTATCAGTAGTTAAATGCAGATTTTCAATTGTGCAAGGGTTCAGTTCCCCTCCCCCCTGCATTGTTCAAGGATCAACTGTTCTTCACCCTCTCCATAACTCCTTTAGTTATATTTCATTTATATTCTCTTACCACTGCAATAATTAGATCAGAGACGGAGCTGATAAAACTGGAATCAAAGTAAAACAGAGTAGATATGCATGGAGAAAACCGGGTATGTTGGGGGGGCCTGGAGCCCCCCATAATTATGCAGATTATGATCTGCTTAATGAGGAGGCACAAGCCACTCACGAGAGTTTATCAGGATACTCCCTCAGCATACAGGCTCCCACTCTGGGGAGGTGGAAACCCCAGGATCCTTTTGATTGAAGGTGCAGTTTCAATATACCTACACAAAGGAAGTGAAGGCACAAGATTGATTACTTACAAGCTCCGGAAACAAGGGTAGGTGGAGGCACAGTGAGCCTGGAGAAGGACAGCCCTCCCCCACAGGTAACAAGCCATCAGGCGGGGGCAGAGGGCAGAGGAGCAAGCACCTATGACTTCTACAGTGGTTGGGGCAAGGGTCCTTAACTTTCTGTGGGCTTCACTCCAAGTAGTTATTTATTTATTTTTAATATTTATTCTTGAGAAAGAGAAAGACAGAGCATGGGCATGGGAGGGGCAGACAGAGAGGGGAGACACAGAATTCTACAGGCTCCAGGCTCTGAGCTGTCAGCACAGAGCCCGACACAAGGAGGCTCGAACTCACGAACCATGAGATCATGACCTGAGCTGAAGTTGGACGCTTAACTGACTGAGCCACACAGGCACCTGTCCAAGTGGTTATTTTATTTTTTTTATTTACTTATTTTTTCCAAGTGGTTACTTTGAAAGGTGCCCTGAGAAAAGCCAAGCAGAATCTTGTGATGAGAATCCTAAGCTCTGGTCCTTATCTCAAGATCGAGATTCTGGGTACATGCAAGGAGGGCTGTCATACTGTCAAATGCCTAGGCAGCAACTCATACTAGCTGTGTTCTCATCACACTTGGGAAGATATCTTTGTTCTTGCAAGGAATTGCATGTTCACTTTTGTGGTCAACTTGCTTTTTGAATAATACATAATCATAGATTTGTTTTATCCTTGAATTTAATGATAATAGCACAGTAGAAATTTCCCTTTGGATGTGGATTAGGCTCATTCCCAGTTAGTTCAATTGGAATTCCATTGAAAATCAAGTTGGAGTCATTGGGATTCAATTTCACCAGTTCATCACATTAACTTTTTGAGACATTTTAAGACTAACTCTCAGAAGGATTATCAGGGCCCAAGTTCACTGTCCGAAATTCAAATCAAAATGGTTTTGTCCTTTTGTACTTGCGGACAGTTTTAGTCCTCTCTAAACTCACTTTCAGGGGCACCTGGGTGGCTCAGTCGGTTAAGCATCTGACTTCGGCTCAGGTCATGATCTCACGGTTCGTGGGTTTGAGTCCCGCATCGGGCTCTGTGCTGACATTTGGCTCAGAGCCTGGAGCCTGCTTCAGATTCTGTATCTCCCTCTCTCTCTGACCCTCCTCTGCTCACGCTGTCTCTCTCTCAGAAGTAAATAAAACATTAAAAAAAAGTAAACTCACTTTCAGACAAGTTTGACCAAAATACTTGAATCCTAATAATTGTTTGAAACAGATCTTCCTCTAATTATCATTATCATCTATCAGCAGCTAGAAAACAAATACTGCTTGCCAAACACTGCAGATCTCAGAAGAATCATCACTTTAGGTAACAGGGAGGGAGACATTACCTTGCCATTATGTTAGCACTTTCATGTTTATTTCCCTTTTTACTAGTATTGTACAAAACACAAATTTATAGTAGTAAACTTGACTTCCTAGCAGGCATCAGATATATCTAAAAATAATATCTGACACAAACATAAATCACTTTACTACTACCAGGTTCAAAACATTTCATTACCAAAATGCTTACCTGAAAAGATTAACTGCCCCAAATCAATATCTTAATACATATTCAAAAGTACAAAACCTATAAGAGCAATCCATGGTTTGCCCAAAATGTCCTTTTCATTTTTGTCGGTAGCATATTATTTATAATAAGTGAAAAGTTGCATATTTGGAAAATTAGATAAAATATTTTAAATTATTTGGAGTCAGAATTAGATGCCAAGTATCCAGTAAAACACTATAATTTAACTGTAATGAATACCTTATGCTTGATTATAAAATAAATGTTTGGACATTATATCTAATTTATGTCAATTCTTCTATTTCTTTAAAAAAGAGGCATTTTACCCAAGCTTGTATTTCTAAAGAGGCATTTTACCCAAGCTTGTATTTCTAAAATTAACGCTATAACACATGGGCTGGCTCAGTCATATTCCTTAAAATCAAAAGGAAATCATGAAGAGAAAGGAGGTAATTTAAAGTAGGCTGGAAGTGAAAATTTCAGTTATTACAGATTTTCCTTTTTTCACTATTGATGGAATCATAATCCCTGTCTTCTAGATCTATTAATAATTTTAATTACTGCCATTTGGGGGTGTGACAACTAACTGAAGACAGCAAATGTAAGAAATGAGCACTCTTTGAGCACTACTCAGATGATGTATAAGAAAAGTAAACAAATGTTGTGAATATCTTTAAAATCTCCCCGTTCTACTTCAGAATTATAGTGGCTGTTTGATCCACCACTAAATCTTGATATTTAATGCATTCAAGAAGTATGTATATTACCATATTAAAAGTTTAATATTTTGATAACTGTTTTGCAATATAAGTAGAAACTTCCTTTTTTTTAAAAAAGGCTTCAGAAACCTCACCAGACTACTAAAGGTTAAGAAGCCCCACTTTAAAACACTCTATCCTATGAATTGGTTAAGTGTCCAACTCTGGATTTCAGCTCAGGTCATGATCTCAGGGTTTGTGGGATCAAGGCCCATATCAGGCTCTGTGCTGACAGTGCGGGGCCTGCTTGGGATACTCTCTCCCTCTCTCTCTGCCCCTCTCCTGCACGCACCTGTGCATGCACTCTCTCTCTCAAAATGAATTTTTTAAAAACCCACTCTAGCCTATTAATTAACCTTATTATGTTGATAATTTCACAATTTAAGTATACATCAAACCATCATGTTGTACACCTTAAATGTACACAATGTTGTATATCGATTGTATCTCAGTAAAGTGAAGGAAAAAGACAAAATGTGGGCTATCAGCACTATGTAACTCAAGTACACTGTGTCTGCAATATTTTTTTTAAAAAACATGTTTGTGGTTCTCTTACCTTGATATCTTTATTACAATTATCTGAACTCCTTTTTAAAAACATTACACAATTTATCAGTTCTGAGGTATGGCTGTTCCAACAAAATTCACCAGTCAATATGACTTCTATGTTATTCTCTACCCGATTCCTAGAAAGAAATTATTTCCAGGCATTCGACTCTTAATTTTTATGATCATATTTGAGATAATAGAAAATAAACTATGTCAAACTATGTCAACTATGAAATATATACCTTCTTTGGTATGCGTTATCTTGTCATTTCCTCTGATATTTATACATAAATAAAGTAAAATATGAATATCTATAAACACATGAATGCGCATGCACACACACAACTCTACCCCTAGGAGGTTGATTGGTAACTGGCAAAAAATTTATAAGATGACAGAAATGACTACTAAATAATATACAAAAAGATACTACTATATAAAACATATTGAACAGATATGGACTATATTAAAGAAGACTATTAAAGAAGATTAGCACACAGGAATCTGCTCCAAGGTATAATGATATGATTAATTCAACTGGTCACTGTGGACAAGTGAATTTGCTCATTGTGGCAATAACAATCTGTATTTGCAAATATTAGTGTGACACTGTAACAAATATGCAGTACGCATTTATGCTTTAAGTATTTTTGTTATTCAAGCACTTCCTTACTCAAACTACTTACTCAAATACACCTTACCAATGTATATTTAAACTCATTTAATAATATATTTTGAATTTTTATTTTTTGAATTTGCTTTTCCATTTACAAAATGAACAGATTAGTATGTCTTTAATCACGGAAAATAAATATTCTAATTAATTACCTCAAAAACAAGTTTAAATATGAGATCAGATATTATATGTCTAATATGTAATTATATAATATATATATCTAATTATATATCTAGTATATATCTAATATATAATATCTAATTAGATAGATATATCTAATATATCTATGTAATATATATATCTAAAATATATCTATATTTCTATATAGATAGAATAGAAATTATCAGGGGCACCTGGGTGGCTCAGTCAGTTGGGAAGCCAACTTCGGCTCACGTCATGATCTCATAGTTCGTGGGTTTGAGCCCCACATCGGGCTCTGTGCTGACAGCTCAGAGCCTAGAGCCTATTTTGGATTCTGTGTCTCCCTCTCTCTCTGACCCTCCCCTTCTCACGCTGTCTCTCTCTCTCTCAGAAATAAAAAAAAAAATTTTTTAATTAAAAAAGTTTAAAAAATTACGGGGCGCCTGGATGGCTTAGTCGGTTGAGCGTCCGACTTTCGCTTAGGTCATGATCTCGCGGTTCGTGGGTTGGAGCCCCGCGTCGGGCTCTGTGCTGACTGCCAGCTCGGAGCCTGGAGCCTGTTTCACTCTGTCTCTATCTCTGACCCTCCCCTGTTCACGCTGTCTCTCTCTCTCCTAGAAATAAATAGAACATTAAAAAAAAAAAAAGTTTAAAAAATTAAATAAAAAGAAGAGAAATTATCAGTGATCTTGTGAAAATAAAAATATAACTTATCCATACCGACAGTATGTACACAAAGACATGGTATCAATCAATATTTTCCTTCTGGCTTAGCTCTAGAGTATTCTGGGGCCATGTGCACTAGAGTCCAAGTAAATGGAAATATTTATATTCCTCATAAATATGCCAAATATTATACTTTTATTAAGTCAGATGCACAGAAAATATAAATTGAATCTCTGGGAAAAGGGAAATTATAATATAGATAAGGAATAATCACATACTTACCTAAACTGCAAATTGGTAAACATTCCCAAATCTATGTGTATTTGCAATATGTAGCACATTTGTAATGTAATAAAATATCAAAATAAATTTATTTTTTATTCTAAAATTTGTAGGTGAATATTGAACACTCTGGATCTATAAAAGTATATGAAATAATAAAGATACAATTAGGTGTAGTTTGAGAGGGTTAGAATGGCTATTGAAAATATATAGGCTTGGGGCACCTGGGTGGCTCAGTCAGTTAAGTGTCCGACTTTGGCTCCGGTCATGATCTCACTGCTGTGTGTTCAAGCCCCGCATCTGGCTCTGTGCTGACAGCTCAAAGCCTGGAGCCTGCTTCAGATTCTGTGTCTCCCTCTCTCTCTGCTCCTCCCTCACTCACACTCTGTCTCTCTCTCAAAAATGAATAAATGTTAAAAAAATTTATAAAAAGAAAATATATAGGCTTTTCTGGATATACTTATCTTCAGTGTCTTAAAGCATTAAATTGGAAATTAGATGAAAGTAATAATTAACATCATGTCACTGATCTTGTCCTATAAGTCTTTAAGAAATTAGTACCCTGACGATGCATGCATCACTCAATCACAGTGGATTCACATTCCGTTGTATTTCCACTGTAACAGTTCCTGGAGTCCTTTTACAATTAACTGTCACAGTGGATAGAAGAAAATAGAATGCACAAAGAGAAAAAGTGGCTCACAGAACAATAATAAAGGGACCCTTGGTTTGAATGGAACCTAGATGAGATATAGAAAATTAAAATTATGTAAGTAAAAGTAAAATATCAACAGATGATTCAGTTGAAAGGGAAAAGCACAGTTCATCTCCATTGATCTACTAAGTAAATAATGGGGACTGTGCCATATAGAATTTATATAATAGGTAGCTGTACAATTATATCAATGTTCTTTTTAAGGACATCTGTAGGTAAGAGCTACGAGTATATCTTTGAGCTCTTTGATAAAATGATTCAACACCTGGTACACAGTCTGTTTCAGAACATTGTCATTACTCTTTGGGTTTTCTACTATAATCCAACACAGTCTAAATAAAGACCTTACATTTAATTAAATAAGTAATTACCAACTTATATGAATAAAGACTGTAGAACATGTCTCCCATCACCTATGACTTCCTGGACCGTGTGCCAGCACTTTTGTGAAAAAATATGAACAAGAAATTTATATTTTTATGTTCTAATGGGCCTTGTTTTAGACTTAAATTTTCTGCTTTACATTTTTAATTTGGGGAAAAGAAGAGTGTCTGCAGAAAATACAAGCAATATTACTGTTCAAACTCCAACAGAGCAATATCTAGGCTTTATTACATCACTTTGATCAGATGACTGGGTATTATAAATTTTAAATTTCATCTCTATGGAAACTATACAATCACTTATCTTCTAGAAATAAAAAAGAAACATTTTGAAATGTTTCTGAAACATCCTGAAAATAATTTAGTAGTTATGAAATATTTATATATGCTGTATATTTTTTAACCCAAGAGTAAGAATACCGCAAGTGTAAAGAAAAGTGACATTACTGTCAAAGGCACTGCTAGAAATGTGGATTTTCACTCCACTTGCTAAAATAAAAACTATATAAACAATGGTTTTTGGCTTCCAGCTGTCCTGGGTTTTCGAGTGTTGTAGGAGCGCTGCTTCCCCCTTTACAATAAAAAAGAGCTAGACCAACTTCAAATTGTATGGCATTTCTTGAACTACCAGAGAGTTGAAGTCAATGGTCCCATATCTAAGGAAAGATCATGACACTGCAGGGAGAAATGAAAAGAAGAACATGCACTCACCTGGGGTCGACATAATCAGACACTGATAAGAAGAGTTCAGCTAGAATCACTGGCAGTTGGTGAAGACCAAATGTGTCCTGGGGAGACAATATGTAATCCCTAAAATTGGCATTGGAAGTTGGAGAAGTCCATGTACTCTTTCATGTCCTTTTCCAACAAAACCCAACAGGCACTCAGAAAAATCAGAAAGACTCCTGGTAAATACTCACTGTGGTGCAGGCCTGTGGGAGCAATAGCCATAAAGGAGGGGCAAGAAACTCTATCAACATACTTCTCCTCTAGATCCAGTACAGAACAATAGCTTCCATCTGTAGGAAGAACAACAACCATTGTCAACCTTAGCGAATGGTGAATAGTCAGTGCATTTGGGATCAGCAAGTAAGTATGAGATCCATACTCCTGGAGAAGAGGAATAAGTATGCATGGAGTCTATGAGTACAGTTTGGAGAGAATCAAGATAACCAAGAAGGCACATCCCTGTCACTCAGGTGAATGGTACATGCCAATGACCCTTGGACATAGCACCACCATGCCCACTGGGAAGACAGGAAATTTTGAATAACAAGTAACAGCAGACTATAGGGAGGATAGAACAGGAGAGTAATAAAAGTGTGCAAAAAAACTTTCTCTGAGTCACATTACAAAGTGACACAGTATCACCTAGTCATGGCAGTGTTTCATTAGGATTTGCATCACTTGGTAAATGCCAGCATCATAAGTCTTCTACTTTTCCCAGACAGACCTGTTTGAGCTTGTTCTCCGGATACTGATTGTCTTTGTAGTCACTAATATCCCAATTTAAAAGGAGTCTCCTTTCATGTCTCTGACTCTGATTTATTAATGATACTGACGATTGAACTTGTTTAGCACTTTGAACTTCAAATCAGCAATGATATATGCTATACTTATATAACATATATTTTTCCCTTTCTGAGAATAAAAATTTCATCATTTAAGACATCACGAAATAAATTCATCACCACAAAAATCCTGAATTTTATACTGTGTATGCATAGCATGCAAAAGAAACCAATAAAATCAGTCAAAATAAAACAATTTCTCTTCTATGTTTTTTAAATGTTGGTTTTTAATTCCCAATTCATCAAAACTGCCATTTGTACCTATCATCTGAATAATCGCCAGTATTGTGTATAATTTCATAATGTTGTAGGTAAATAATACCAGAATATCTATATTTTCTTTTGGAGATAATATCCATAAAACAAAAATTAATGTGATAAATATTCATGAAATATCGATTTAGCAGCATTAATAAATAATCCAAATCCCTTAATGATTATCAGTTTATCAAAATCCCTTCTAAACTGAGTAATTTCACTTCCAGATACTTTTCCAAAAGAATAGAAATCAGGATATTAAAGAGATGTCTACACTTTTATGTTCATCGCAGCACTATTCACAATACCCGAGATGTGGAAACACTTTAACTATCCATTGACAGATGAATAAGTAAAGAAGATGTGGTACATACAACAATGGAGTACAATAAATCCTTTAAAAAGAAGGAAATTCTGTAATATGTAACAATGTGATGAATCTGGAGGGCACATGCTAAGTGAAATAAGCAGACACAGGAAGACAAATACTGCACGATTCTACTTACATGAGGTCTCTAAAATAGATTCATAGAATCAGAGTGGAATGTTGATTCCCAGGGGCTGGAGAAAGAGGGAAATGGGGAGTTACTAATCAATAGGCATAAAATTTCAATTAAGCAAGAAGAATAAGCTCTAGAGAACTGCTGTACAACATTGTACCTATATTCAACAATAATAATGTACATTTAAAAATTTATTAAGTGAAACAAGTCAGAGAAAAGACAGATATCATAATTTCACTCAGATGTGGAATTTGAGAAACACAATAGATGACCATAGGGGAAGGGAATGCACAATAAGATAAAAACAGAGGAGGGGAAACCATAAGAGACTCTTAAATACAGAGAACAAACTGAGGGCTGCTGGAGAGGAGGTGGGTAGGGGGATGGACTGAATGTGTGACAAGCATTAAGGAGGGCACTTGCTGGGATGAACACTGGGTGTCATATGTAAGAGCTGAATCACTGGGTTCTACTCCTGAAGCCAGACAACACTTTATGTTAATTAACTTGAATTTAAAAATAAATAAATAGGGGCGCCTGGGTGGCTTAGTCGGTTAAGCGTCAGACTTTCGCTTGGGTCATGATCTCACGGTTCGTGGGTTGGAGCCCCACGTCGGGCTCTGTGCTGACTGCCAGTTCAGAGCCTGGAGCCTGTTTCAGAGTCTGTAACTCCCTCTCTCTCTCTGACCCTCCCCTGCTCACGCTGCTCTCTCTCTCTCTCTCTCTCCTAAAAATAAATAAAAAAAACATTTAAAAATAAATAAATAAATAAACATTTTAAAATGATAGGAAAAAATTATTAAAAGGTGGATCTCATGTTAGATATTCTTAGGACAATAAAATAATATTTTTTGAAAAATTTTTAATGTTTATTTTTGAGAGAGGGAGAGACAGAGTGTGAGCAGGGGAGGGGCAGAGAGAGAAGGAGACACATAATCTGTAGCAGGCTCCAACCTGCTGTCAGCAGAGCCCTTGGGGCTAGAACTCACAAACCGCAAGATCACGACCTGAGCCTCAGTCAGCCGCTTAACTGACTAAGCCACCCAGGCACCCCAATAAAATGACATATTAAAAAAATCACTTTTAAGCAAAAATTACAGTATGATGGTTTACGAGTGCACTATTACCATTTTATCTCAAAAGATATCATTCAGCCCTATTAAAAATCAATCTGGGGCAGGCCTGACTGACTCAATCAGTACAGCATGCAGTGGGGTTGTGAGTTAAAGCCTCATATTGGGCAAAGAGCCTATTTTTAAAAAATCAGTTTATCCTTATTTCTCTGGGAAATGTCATAAGGAATAGCTGGGGTTTCTTAACTAAGGAACCATAAAACGCATGAGTTTGTCACACTTTACGAAAAGAAATTACATCAAAACCCATTAGTTTCATTTTAAAAAGAAAGAAAACCTTTGATTTCTGGTATTTATTTCCACTCTATAACAGGTATGGATCTCTGTTTGAAGCCTCAAAATTGCTGCCAGTAATCACTGCTCATTTTCTTGACCGATCCAAGACGGAAATCAAAAACTATTTGTAAAATAAAGAAAAAAATTCTCACTCTTGTGAAACCCAGAAGGCAAAGTGATTGATAGCAGTTTCTCATGACATACTAAATTACAATTTCTCAAACTTTACTATGTGTAAAAATCACCTATGGAGCTTGCTAAAAAGAGAGTCTCTTGAGACTCACCTCCTGAGAGTCTGATTCATTCAATCTGGTTGGTGTTCAGGAAGCTGCCGTTTTAAAGAGAAGCTTTAATTAGCAGCTAAGGGATTCAGAATCAAATGATCATGGAGCCACACTTTGAAAAACAATGTATCTATGACAGATATTTAGAGGTTGCAGACGTTATGAGTTTTTTACTGTCTGTAACGGGCAAATTCAAAAAGAATGACATCTTCCTTCATGATACTGAAGTGTTGTCTGTTTTTCTTATTCTTTGCAGTAAGGCACAGAGTATTCAAAGACAAATTTATCAAAGGTGAGATTTGTTACTAAGCCATCAATAGTAGTTTAGTAAATGGTTTAATAACAAATAAAGAAAGGAAAAGAAAATTCCCTCTTCTTCAGTAGGTCCCAATTAAGATTCTTATAATTCCACAAAATGTTAACTTTATTCCTTAACAAATGCAAACTTTCTAGCTCACTATTACTACATGTAACACACATATTAATAAATAGTAACTAACTATTGAGTACTTAATATATGTCTATAGGCCTCTGTTCTGGGTGTTAGTCTTATACCATCTCATTTAATTACCAGAAAAACTCCTATGAATTAAGTACTATAATTTTCCAATTTTATAATTAGGGAAATTGAATTAACAGGATAAAAAATTTGCATAAGGTCACAAATCTTGTAAGTTACAGTAACAACATAATTTTTCAGAAATATCAATAAAAGAATATGAGATTAACTAAAATATCTACATAAGGCTTTTTATCTTCAAGTTTATCTTTGTAAGTTCTACATTTTTCATTAATCACTGCTTTGTGATATATAAGGTAGTTACAAGAAATGTATTTCTAAAAAAATATATGTATATAATAGGGATGCCTGGGTGGCTCAGTCGGTTAAGCATCCAACTCTTGATTTCAGCTCAAGTCATGATCTCAGGGTCTTAAGATAGAGCCTTGCACTGGGCTCTGCACTGAACATGGAGCCTGCTTAAGATTCTCTTTCCCTCTCTCTCTGCCCATCCTCCCCTAAAAAAAGTAAAAATCAAATACAATATAAAATATGTCTGTGATTAAATGATACATACACTAAAATCTTGGTATATACTTGACACTAAACCTCTGTCCTTTTTTTTTTTAAAGTAAGTTCTAGGCCCAACATGGGGCTTGAGCTGAACGACCCTGAGATCAAGAGTCACATGCTCTATCACTTGAGCCAGCCAGGTCCCCACTTTCCATTTTTATCAGCATTTTACTCATGATTCTTGATCATTCATAGCAAAATAAAAAAGACCTTATGTTACTGGGGCACCTGGGTGGTTCAGTTGGTTAAGTGTCTGACTTCAGCTCAGGTCATGATCTCATGGCTCATGGGTTCAAACCCCATGTTGGGCTCTGTACTGACATCTTCGAGCCTGAAGCCTGATTCAGATTCTGTGTGTGTCTCTCTCTGTCCCTCCTCCACTCATGCTCTGTCTCTTTCTCTCTCAGAAATGAATAAACATTTTTTAAAAGACTTTATGTTGCCAATATAACAGCTATGAATCCCCTTGCAAAGTTATGAAATAGTAATATAGTTGATTTCATATTTCAAAGGTCACAAGTACAAATCTGACTCAGTATATAGTTTATGAAAATTCAGTTCTTCTTTTTTCATTAGACTACAATAATAAAGTAGTGTATTGCAAAACAGTTTTGAAACACAAAACAGTGAGAACTGATTCAAATAAACCATGCATCTCTAAATAACAAAGTTAGAAGATATCATTTAAACTTATAAAAGCTATTTTATTACTAAAAACATACTTTGACATTTATGCAGTCTAAGGAGACAAGATATAGATAAAGTTATCTATACTTTGTACCATGCTTGCTTGTAATATTTGAATTTAAAAGGATATATCTTGTCAAACAACTAAGCTCACTTTCATAAAAACCTAGTGGCATGTTTGCTCCTACAGCTATTTGTCACGCATAAAGGGAAAACCAGTTTTCCCCAAAAATTACCATAAGATTTCATTAGTATTAATTAAACCTTTGAATAGTAAGAACCAATGTTCTTCCTGACCTGTGAAATTGTGGTTCAATATTCATAACTTCCAAGAAATAACATCTTAAAATTGAAAATAACTTTGAGATTTTATCAAATTTATTTAATATCTCACAAATAGCAATAAGCATTCCATAACATTTCTGGTGGGGTTCAGTTTTTTGTTTGTTTATTCACTTATTTTGAAAGAGAGAGACCACATGAGCAAGGGAAGGGCAGACAGAAAGGGACAGAGAGAATCACAAGCAGGCTCTGCACTGTTAGCTCACAGCTCCTCATGGGGCTCAAACTGACGAACTGTGAGATCATGATCTGAGATGAAGTCAAGAGTAGGATGCTTAAGGGGTGCCTGAGTGGCTCAGGGGTTAAGCATCCGACTTTGGCTCAGGTCATGATCTCACAGTTCATGGGTTCGAGCCCTGCGTCAGCACAGAGCCTGGAGCCTGTTTCAGATTCTGTGTCTCCCTCTCTCTCTGACCCTCCCCTGCTCATGTCTCTCTCTCTCTCTCTCTCTCTCTCTGTCTCTCTCTCTCTCAGAAATAAATAAAACATTTTAAAAAATTAAAAGAAAAAAAGAGTGGGATGCTTAACCAACTAAGCCACCCAGGTTCCCCTCATTTTAGCCATTTTAAAGTCTTCTGTCAGTTTGTTATATAGTATGCCCTGAATGAATAATTGGAGGAACAAATTCATGAGAGCTCTGCCTATGTGAGGTCAATCAAATATTGACAGAGTTGGGGGGGGGGGAATGAGATACAATTTGGAAACTTCAGAATGCTTTTGAGATAGTTCAGTATGTCATTTTTATCTTTATGAACATCATTCAGTATTTACTCTTAAGCAGACATATGCCATGAAAACGAATTAAAAGCTGATACAGAGCAAACAAATTTTCTAAACATATGTATATATGTATGAGTTTAGTATTGTAACATGGCTGGGAATGGAGGATATAGATAACCACACAATAATACAAAAATTCTCATAGTAAGCAATGTTTACATTTTATGTGGCTTGAAATTCACGCTAAAAGAGGTGAAGAAACTCACTGTCCGGTATAGTTATTATCTCCAGCAAACCAAAGTCACAGTAAGCATCATAGAAGTGAATGGAGATCCACTTTTTCATAACATCATTCTCCTACCTTATTTCTTTTCCATAGTTTCATTTACCTCAAATATGTTTAAGATAGCTGATTAAAAGTCTTTGTCTAATAAGTCCAATGTCTGAGCTTTTCAGGGACTGTTTCTATTTATATACTTTTTCCTATAAGTGGACCATAATGCCTTGTTTCTTTGTGTGGCCTTTGACAAAACTGTTTTTATTTATTTATTTATTTATTTTTAATGTTTGTATTTTATTTTTGAAAGAGAGAGAGTGGGGGACAGGCAGAGGGAGAGGGAGACAGAGGATCTACAGTGGGCTCTGTGCTGACAGGAGAGAGCCAGATACAGGGCTCAAACTCATGAACCAAGAGATGATGACCTGAGCCAAAGTTGGATACTTAACTGACTGAGCCACCCAGGTTCCTTGAGAAAACTATTTTTAATATTATCAGATTCTTCCACTTCCTTGGGATTTATTGTTGCTTAATATGGGCCGTGGTTGCTTATTAGGTAACTCTTTAAAAGTTTAAGGATTTTTATTCTTTTCATGTGTGACTGTCTGTTCTTTAAGTGTTTGGTCAGTCTGTGGTTTCACAGAGAATTTCTTAAATTCCTGGACCACCACCACCACCAAAATTCTCACTGTCTTTGCACACTGACCACACTGGGGCAGTTCTTCAACACTCAGCCAGGCTATTTACTCTTAGACGTAGCTTCCTTCTTGTTCTAAGCAGAAAGATCAGCCTTAGGTAAAAGCTTATGATCCTCTTCGTTTTTCTGAGCTTCATACCTGACCTGGGCATCAAACTGTCTTTCTAGGTTCCCTATTTTCCGTGGGAGCTTTTGTAAAGTCCTTATTATGCAAAGTAATTCTGTCTCCAGATTTTCTTTCCAGGCTTTCAGCATGTCTATCGTTTTCCTACACTTTAATTTTTTGTCCTAGGAAGTAACAGAGTGTCCACTGACTTTTCAGTGTTTCCAAGGAACACCCACTGCTTAGCACCTTTTCTGCTCTAATGGTGTTCCAATTAGGTAAAGGAGAGGCAAGCACAGTGCATCCATCCTTCAGGGAATTTCAGGACAGGCCAAAATAGACAGAAAAAATTCCCTGGTAACAAAGTCCACTCTGTTTCCTCCAGAACCAGAGAATCACGCCAGGAGCATGAATTGTCATCTTTCAGACCGCCACCATACCAGGAAGGAGGAGTGTGGCAGGGTTACATTAAAATGCCACAAAGCTCTTCCATCATGTGTAAGTTGCCTTTTTCTTCAGCATTTCCTTGGTTGCTTTAAACCTTTGACAGCTTTACCAGAGTTCTTGCTAAGTTGATTTTTATAATTTTTGTTTATTTTTTCCATGTTTCTGTGGAAGAATGAGCCTCCCTTTTCTGCCATTTCTGCTCATGTCACTACTGAAAGTCTGTGTACTAATTTTATTCTACACTATATTATTATTTTATTTATCCATTCAGCAAATATTTATTAAGTACCAACTATGTGCTATTCACTATAGCAAGCATTGGAGATAAAATAATGATGAAAACAAATCCCCTGCTTTACTGGAGCATGTACCCCCGAGTGTGCTGGTGAAGGCAGGGCAGGTTTAAGTCAAACCAAAAACAAAATGTTCAATGCTTATGGCATTGTTAAATAAAATAATAAGAGTTAGAGTAATGTGGGTTTTATTCAATACAAGGTACCCTAGGAAAACCTATCTGATAGTGTCACTTGAGAAGAGCATCTCTAGGAGTTAGGAAAGCCTTGTAGACATCCCTGCAAGGAATACTGAGATAGCAAGTGGCTATGTGAGTGTGGAATGAGTCATGATTTACTAAGGTCAAGGATGAGGCTATCAATTTAGAATTCACTGGTATCTGTGTGTGATGATACAGGACTTCATCAGGAATGAGAGTGGATAGAAAAGACGTGAGGACACATACGTGTCAGAATGGCTTAAATTAACAACACAAGAAAACAGGTGTTGTTGAGGATGCAGAGAATGGGGATCCCTCTCATACTGCTGGTGGGAATGCAAACTGGTGCAGCCATCCTGGAAAACAGTTTGGTGGTTCCTCAAAAAGTTAAAAATAGAATTACCTACAGTCCAGCAATTGCACTACTAGGTATTTACCCAAAGGATACAAAAATACAGATTCAAAGGGGTACATACACCCCAATGTTTATAGCAACATTATCAACAATAGCCAAACTATGAAGAGAGCCCAAACGTCTGTTGACTGATGAATGAATAAAGAAGAGGTGGTGGTATATATGAATACCATATATATATATATATGGAATATTGATTAGCCACCAAAAAGAATGTAATCTTGCCATTTGCAATGATGTGGATGGACCTGGAGTGTAGTGTGCTAAGTAAAATACGTCAGAGAAAGACAAACACCATATGCTCTCACTCATATGTGGAACTTAAGAAAGAAAACAGATAAACACGAGAAGTGAGGGGAAAGGAGAGAGGGAAACAAACCATAAGAGACTCTTAACAATAGAAAACAAACTGAGGATTGATGGAGGGTGGTGAGTGGGAGATAGGCTAGATGGGTGATGGGTATTAAGGAGGCACTTGTGATGAGCACTGGGTATTATATGTAAGTGACAAACCACTTAATTCTACTCCAGAAACAATACTGCACTGTATGTTAACTACAATTTAAATAAAAACATAATAATAAAACTTTGAAAAAGAATAAAATATTTGATATGAAAAAAAGAGATGAAGACAGAAAACTGAGCCCTGGATCTTAGAAGTCAGGAGGACAGGAATAGGGAGAGAAACTTGAGGTTTTCATGAGAAACATGAATGAGGAGTGTTTACTAGAAAGGTAAGAGAAGAATCAAGGGAAAATGGAGTCCTGGATGCCAAGAGTGTGGGAAGCCACGATAGATTTAACTGTGTCAAAGGGAGCTCATGAGTTGAACAAGAGCAGAATTGAGATGATTAGATTTGACAGTGGTAGGTTATTGTTGAATTTAAAAAGGACAGACTCCATAGACTGAAGAGGAATAGAACTGAATTAGTCAGGCTTAAAAATAATGGTGTAAGTGAGCCAGTAAGTATAGACAACCTTTCAAGTTGCTCTGCTAAAAAGAGTGATCAGAGAAATGGGATGGTAGCTGGCAGGGATAAAGGGTAAAGGAACACTGAGATGTGAGATCATGACTTGAGCCAAAACCAAAAGTTGGATTAACCGACTGAACCACTGAGGCGCCCCTAGGCCACTGAATGTTTAATACCAAATTTAGAAAATGTGTACAGGCTGAGAATAATCATTTGAGAATCACTAACTTTTGGATGATATAAGCCACAAGACTCAATCAGATTACCTAAGATACGACTGTAGATAAAGATACCCAAAATTGAGTACTGATGTAAGTTAAAAAAAAAAACCTCAGGCTTTTCCTGCGAGTCTTTCTTTACTTTCACACAGGACACTTCACTTCTGACACTTCTGAAAGGGTCACAAGTGCAGAAGCTTTCTGTGTCTGTAGAGTTGGTGTATATTACCTTCCCTGTGTGGATGTGTTCACCTGCCTGGAAGCTCCCGGAGCCTCCTACTATTGGAATATTAAGGAGGCTTCCTCATGTAGCCATGATCAATTATCAACTCCATTTCTATCCCTTCTCCCCTCTCTGGAGGATTGGGGAGTATGAGGCTGAAAATTCCAAACTTCTGATCATGGCTTGGTCTTTCTGGTGACCAGCTCCCATACAGGAGCCATCTAGCAACCCACCTAGCATCACCACATTAGAAAAAATGATGTTTGTGATGCTGTCATCACCACATTAGAAAAAAATGATGTTTGTGATGCTGTCATCAACTTAGGAAAATCACAAGGATTTTAGGATACCTGTGTCTGGGATGGGGTCAAAAACAAGTATTAAAGAGAGGTTTCTAGTGTTCTTATCACTTAGGAATTTACAGGAATTTTTAGAAGCTCTATTCCAGGAATGGAGGCAGAGACCAATATATGTATTTCTCATTATTTTGCACTTAGTATACTCCAACATTTAGAGGATGTAAAAAGAGGAGCAATGAGTAAAAACTAGTAACTTGAGGCAGCAATAAAACCAGGACAACATGGTCTTGGAAAGCAAGTGAGAGACTGCTTTAAAGTGAAAGAAGTAATCATCTGTTAAGTGAGGTAAGATGAGAAATACGATTTAATAATTGAATGTGGCAACATGGGGGTCATAGTGACCTTGACGATGGTTGCCTTGGTGAAATGTAATAAATCTGACTGAATGGGCTAACAGGAAATGAGAGGTGAGAAATGGGAGGTCTCGAGTCGAGGTCTCCTCAGCTCTTTCGAGGAGCTTTGTTATAAATGAAGTGGCTTGGAAATGGGGAGCTATCTTGAAGATGATGTGGGCATAACAGTGTCTTTTAAAGATAGGAGAAAGTATAGCATTTTCTATGCAAATGAGAATGATTTAGAAGGGGGAAATATTGATGAGGCTAGTGATAAAGAATTGCTGGAGCCACTAAGGATGATATCAAGTGGACAGGCAGAGAGAATGACCAGAACAAGAATTCTGAAAATTCCTCCACAATAAAAGGAGTGAAGTCAGACTATATGGTTAAACGAACATGTCTCTGGCTTGTTGGAGACAGTAAGAGCTTTTGGAAGTTCTCTTTTAATTGTCTCTGTGTTCTTAAAAAATCAGAACTAACAATTATTAGTTAACATTGAAAATCTGGGAGAAAGTTTTGGTTGTAGGAGAAGAGAAAAAGGTGTGAAATGATCAGAGTGAGAAAGCTCAGGAAATGTGATATGATTGCAAGGTGTCATTTGAAACCCATTTGAGATTAACGGTCATAGATTTAAAGTGAGACCTTCCAGCATGATTGTTTGATTTTCTCCAGCCACATTCATCTGAACAGAGGCAGGTTTGGATGATCTCACCATTTATATATACATTAAGCAAGTCAGAGGGCAGAGAGGCAAGCAAAGAAGATGAGAATATATGCAAGAGAGTTATTGTAATTATGGGCCATGAAATTCATTATGTGATGTAAGGACATCAGGAGGGAAGAGATTTAAGGAATTTCTGGCACTGGGGGTGGTAGTAATAGAATGAAATACTTGAAATTGACATCATGGAGGAACTAAGTTATTGAGAATGACTCAATCTAGGGTATGTACCCAGGAGTGAGTGGCTGTGGTTGGATGGAGAATGAGATGATTGGGAACAGTTATAGACAGGATATTGAAGTCCCCAAGAATTATAAGAGCAATGTTCGAGCTAGAATTTAAAAACCATCAAGAAATGAGAGGGTGATGTAGTTAATTTTGATAGGTGATTTCGTTTGATGGCCTAAGTTTTAAGCTGGGGAATTTTAAGAGAGAGGGAAGGTGTAGAGGACAAAGGAGCCACCATATGAAATGACTGGGCTGGCCAAGTATTGTTCTTACAGGGAAGAGCCCAGTTTCAGGTAGAGCAAGAAGGTAAAGAGAACATTAAAGAAGTTGATCCCAGGGGATATGAGTGATTTTTCCTGATGACAGATTAAAATTTCCAGAAGATGGTGGGGTACAGTTTTAGGATTTGGAAATGGAGGAGAATTATAGTCAGAAAAATGGATGTATACTGCCCTTGGTGATAAGAGTTCAGAGAATAAGGGATGCCATGGAAGAACTGGTTTTCTTGTGGTGACAAACAAAATAAAGATAAATGCAGAATGAGACATTTCCTGATGGAAAAAAAGATATGTGGTGGTAGTAAGATCTCACACCCCCACCACTGTTTTGGGGGATGAATCTTTGGAAATGGAAAAGAATGGAGAGCTTTGTAAATATAAATCACATATAAGAAATTCAGTGCTTAGATGGCACAAAAATAGACACATAGACCAATGGAATGGAATAGAGAACTCAGAATTGGACCCACAAATGTATGGCCAAGTATTCTTTGACAAAGTGGGAAAAAGTATCCAATGGAAAAAGGACAGCCTCTTTAACAGATGGGAGAACTGGACAGCAACACACAGAAGAATGAAACTAGATCACTTTCTCACACCATACACAAAAATAAACTCAAAATGGATAAAGGACCTGAATGTGAGACAGGAAACCATCAAAATCCTAGAAGAGGGGCACCTGGGTGGCTTAGTTGGTTAAGCGTCCGACTTTCGCTTGGGTCATGATGTCGCGGTTCGTGGGTTCGAGCCCCGCGTCAGGCTCTGTGCTGACTGCCAGCTCAGAGCCTGGAGCCTGTTTCAGCCTGTGACTCCCTCTCTCTCTGACCCTCCCCTGCTCACGCTGTCTCTCTCTCTCTCCTAGAAATAAATAAAACATTAAAAAAAAATTTTTTTTAAATCCTAGAAGAGAAAGCAGGAAACAACCTCCTTGACCTCAACTGCAGCCATTTCTTACTCAACACATCCCTGAAGGCAAGGGAATCAAGAGCAAAAGTGAACTATTTGGACCTCATCAAGATACAAAGCTATTACACGGCAAGGGAAACAATCAATAAAACTAATAGGCAACCGAAGGAATGGGAGAAGATGGTTGCAAATGACATATCAGATAAAGGGCTAGTACCCAAAATCTATAAGGAACTCACCAAACTCCACATCCAAAAAACAAATAATCCAGTGAAGAAATGGGCAGAAGACATGAACAGACACTTCTCCAAAGAGAACATCCAAATGACCAAAAGACACATGAAACAATGCTCAGTGTCCCTTCATCATCAGGGAAATGCAGATCAAAACCAGCACTGTTCTAAAAATTTTATCTATTTCCTTATGTAATCATCACCTCAATCCTGGGTAGACAAGTCATAATATTATTCCCGTTTCACATATAATAAACTAACACACAGAGTGACAAATGTCACCAGGAGCACCAATATTAAATCAACCTTTCGAGTACTTTCTCTTGACCTCTAACGTATATTGCCTCCCTTGCAACTTTAAACAAACCTGTAAGTACTTAGACCCCCAATAAGGCCTTTGGTATAGTAGTTTGGGGAAGTATCAGGACCAAGACAGTAAGAAGTCCCTTTTCTAAAATAGTGTTGTCATGAAACAATGCTCAGCATCCCTCCTCATCAGGGAAATACAAATCAAAACCACACTGAGATACCACCTCACACTGGTCAGAATGGCTAAAATGAGCAAATCAGAGGACTCTAGATGTGGGCGAGGATGTGGAGACGCAGGCACCCTCCTACACTGTTGGTGGGAATGTAAACTGGTGCAGCCCCTCTGGAAAACAGTGTGGAGGTTCCTCAAAAATTAACACTAGAACTCCACTACGGCCCAGCAATAGCACTGCTAGGAATTTACCCAAAGGATACAGGAGTTCTGAAGCATAGGGGCACAGGGACCCCAATGTTCATAGCAACACTCTCAACAATAGCCAAATCATTGAAAAAGCCTAAGTGTCCATCAACTGACGAATGGATCAAGAAGATGTGGTTTATCTATACAATGGCAATGAGAAAGTATGAAATCTGGCCATTTGTAGCAACGTGGATGGAGCTTGAGGGTGTTATGCTGAGGAAAATAAGTCAAGCAGAGAAGGACAGATACCATATGTTTTCATGTATAGGTGGATTAGGAGGAACTTAACAGAGGACCATGGGGGAGGAGAAGGGAAAAAACAGTTGGGGAGAGGGAGGAAGGCAAACCATGAGAGACTTGAATGCTGAGAACAAACTGAAGGCTGCTAGGGGCAAGGGGAGAGGGGAAGGGAGGTGATGGGCATGGAGGAGGGCACTTGTGGGGATGAGCACTGGGTGTTATATGGAAACCAACTTGACAATAAACTATTTAAGAAAAAGAAAAGAAAAGTGATACATTTTACATTTTTAATTTTTTTTTTTTAATTTATTTCTGAGAGAGAGAGAGAGACAGCGTGAACAGGGGAAGGTCAGAGAGAGAGGGAAATACAGAATCTGAAACAGGCTCCAGGCTCTGAGCTGGCATTCAGCACAGACCCCGACACAGGACTTGAACCCACGAACTGTGAGGTTATGACCTGAGCCGAAGTCGGACACTTAACTGACTGAGACACCCAGGTACCCTATACATTTTAAAAGATATAGTTGAAAGAGACCTCCACAAAAAAGAAAGAAATTAAGTAGTTAGAAAGTAATCCACCAATTATTCAACACTCTTTAACTACCTAAATGTGTGTATGTATGTGTATGCACATATATACATACACATATATAACATACATATTGTATTTTATATAAATATATACTATATTTGTGTGTATATGTATATACATATACATATATAACACACCTATTGTATTGTATATAAATATATACTGTATATAATTCTTTATATTATGTATATAAAATTCTATATTCTATATATGTATATAAAGAATATGTGTATTATCTTATATATCATATATCATATAAGTATTAATTATCAAATATATACAGTTTCTTATATATGAGCTTACTCTTCTCAAAATCCCTTTCTCACAAATAAACCAATGTCATATGTGAAAAGTTTGCTAATGTACCCAGGAATTGCATGCTTAGGCACAAGATGAATGTCTGACCATCTGCTCTTTTCCTCCTATCAGTTTTCCTCGTGGTAGAATTTGTGGTAAATATTGAAGCAGCATTTACACATGATAAAATGATAAATATAGCTCAGTAATGACTCTGTCTACTTCTATCAGGGAGGAAAGGGGGGTCCCAGTACCCACCTAGTTGCCATAGGAAAGGACATCCATCTTAGCTACCACAATTCAGAAAGAATGAACAAAAACAGTAAGTCATGAGTGGTTGTACCCAGCCCAAAGAGGGAATTCTTAGAATGGTTTTATTTTTGGGGGCGACTGGGTGGCTCAGTCAGTTGAGCGTCTGACTTCGGCTTAGGTCATGATCTCAAGGCTTGTGGGTTCTAGCCCCGCGTCGGGCCCTGTGCTAACAGCTCAGAGCCTGGAGCCTGTCTTTGGATTCTGTGTCTCCCTCTTTGACCCTCCCCTGTTCACGCTGTCTCTTTTTCTCTCTCTCTCTCTCTCTCTCTCAAAAATAAATAAAACATTAAAAAATTTTTTTAAAAGAATGATTTTATTTTATAAAATGCAGCCATTATTTTCCTTATATTAGAGAACTAGGAAAGTATGAAACATCCACTGTGGAGATTAAATGTTGACTTGAGTTTTTTATTTCTATGGATTCTTAGACATGACACAAAAAGCAAAAACTTCTTGGGGTGCCTGGGTGGCTCAGTCAGTTAAGCCTCTGACTCTTGGTTTCAGCTCAGGTTATGATCTCACGGTTCCTAGGTTCAAGCCCTGTATCAGGCTCTGCGCTGACAGTACAGAGCCTGCTTGGGACTCTCTCTCTCTGCCCCTCCAATGTCTCTGTCTGTCTGTCTGTCTCTCCCTCTCTCTCTCAAAAAAAAATAAACAAATTTAAAAACAAAAATCCCAACCTCCATTATCTAAACCCCAGCTAGCCTACACATATAGGTTAGTGTAGTCTCATTCTAAATCATAGTTCATTTTGCAGTGTATTTGCAGTGACGGCTGATGGAAACACTGAACATGACCTTACTGTTAAGATACCTATGATATCCCACACACCATGCTCTTCTGTAGAGGTCTAGTGACTAACTGAAAGAACAATTAAAAAGTAAAACTTTGCTTTCACGTTTAATTAACACTAATTATGATTATGATTCCATGAATCACATTTCTAATATAAACAATGTCCTTGAATTGTACCCCAGCTATAGTGTTCCTTCATTAAATACGATCCAGGTCCATTACATAAATATCCAAATTATAAAACGTTACCCCTGTGTATCTGACAATTTTATACATACATTGCTGCTAACTTTATTTTTTGCTCCCTTGCTTTACTTAAAAAACATGTATATTGAGTTATGTATTACTCTTCTAAGCACCATAAAAATATTGATTTCATTCTTATAGAGCTCTCTGCAGTAGGTATCATAATCATTTTTATTGTAAAGATAATGAAACTGAGGCTCATAAGTTTAAGCAGTTTGTCTAAAGTAATCAGATATTAAGTAGTGACACTGGGCTTGAATGCATTCAGTCTAGCCCCAGGATCCGGGCTCTTACCCAATAAACAATACTGTTATAAATAAACTAGAAGTGTAAAAGGTTGATAAATAATAAAATAAATTTTAAACAAATAACCATATGATTTCACTTATATGTGGAATCTAAAAAACAAAACATATGAATAAACAAACAAAAACCAGAAACAGACATATAAATACAGAGAAATGATGTTTGGCAGAAGGGAGGGGGTTGGGGGGATGGGCAAGCTGGGTGAAGGGGAGTTGGAGGTACTGGCTTCCAGTTATGGAAATGAGTAAGTCATGGGAATAAAAGCCACAGCATAGGAATACAGTCAGGGATATTGTAATAGTGTTGTATAGTGACAGATGGTAGCTACGTTTGTGGTGAGCATAGCATGACAAACAGAGCTGTTGAGTCAATATGTTGTACACCTGAACTAATATAACATTGTCAACAAACCCCTCCCCCACCCCCAAAAAGAAAAAGAATTTAAAAATACTTGTCTCTCTGCCACTCTGCTGCTCAGAATTAGCTTAAGTAACACTGCTCAATGTCAGGGAGCATATATTGAAAAGGAGATTAATTCCCAGGAAGTTTATTAAGGAGTGCTTTCTGGAGCAACCCCTGTGGGGAAAGTGAGTGAAGTAAGATTAAGCAGAGGGTGGGGTGTATTTCAATCACAAAAAGCCTTAGCTGACCTCACATGATCATCTAAAGCGAGAAAGGCTCTTCAAAGTCGTCCTAAATTGAAGTGTTGTAATCAAGACTTTCTATCCCCGCATCAACCAGTCATTGGCTATCGTCTGCCTATGGAAAAAAAACGTCCTGACCTTGAGCAAGCCTGCTTCCTTCACTTCAATCAAGGGCAATTCTCCAAAAAGGCTGATGCCTGCAAGCTCTCAACAGGCAGTACTTCCACTAGCTGGGACTTCAATTTTGAAAGGTTACCTGGGTGGCACCTAATAGCCTCCACTACATCTTTCAGAGGTACAGGAAAAACACCTTGGGTGGTTTTAGCCTAAGCCATGATCTTTTAGAACACTTTATATCACAGCAGGTCAAGAGCAGTCCATATTTTGCAACTACCCTTTTTTACACCTTGCAGTGAGCTTGAGGGATTTCAAGGCTCATCAAAGAAAAAAGATCTGATCACTAGGGAGTAGTAGCGCCCGATGAGATTTCTTTGGGCAGCAATATGATAGGTTGTGTTCAAGCGGTAAGTCCCTAACAGCATGAAAACTTCCTGAAGCCTCAGGGCAGAGCTACCCTCAGGGGTAAAGGGCAGAGGAACTCCTGGGGAAAGAGGAATCAGACAGGAGGTTTACCTGTGTGGGTGATAGTGCTCAGCAGCACAGTGTGGGGGGGTGTGGGGGGGGGTCTCTCAGAGCACTCTGAAGGGAAGTAATGACTTGGAGTCTTTTATAGCTACAGTTTATCTTACCTATACATAGCAGATGTTGAGTGTGGTTTTGTGGAGGCATGCAAAACAGGCAGGTTCTAAATGGCTAAAAATCCACCTATTGGAGCTATATGTAAACAACCAGATGTATAAACATTTAGGTTTGGTGCCCATAGGCTTTTTCACTAATGATCTTTGCCTACTGTGAAGAAGTAAACAATATACAGCCAACGTTCATGGGCCATATTTGGCTCATTTATATGTTGCCTGCTACAGCCCTTGTCCAGGCACAAAAGCCTATACCCCAAAACCAGCATATTTACAGTGTTCATTTTAATGGCATACAGCTCCCATATTTTTTAATTTATTATGAAAATATGACCAATGTAGTGACATCATCACCATATTTTTTTAAAACCTTCAAATGCTGCCAAACTAAAAATGAGTAAATATTCTATGTGACTTAAGAAGTTATATTCTTTATTATTGACGTGTAAAATTTGTGATGCATCCATATTATCTACCTTATTCATTGTTTCATCTACTATAGCCATAGTGAAATATTACAATATTCTAATATTACTATATTTTTATCTATTATTGTTTCTTGCATTTCCTGTCATTGCCATGTTTTTTTTAACAATTATATGTGCATTTTATTTCTGACTTTAGCAATAAAAGGTGTCATTCTTTCCCATGTATAACTTTTAGGCTCAGGCTATATTTTATTTGATATCAGGGTATTAAATTCTTGATTTCTTATTGTTTCCTTTTGCCTGATACACCTTAACACAGAATATGTATGTATCTTGAATTGTAAGTCAAATTGGATATTTTATTTAATAGATGTGTTAAGCCCATTTTGCTTGTGACAGAGCTTGATTTTGAAATATTGTTTTTGACTCCTAGTCAAGTCCTCCTTGTACTATACCAGAAGCTTCCATCGCTGGATACTAAGAAGTCTAGACCCCTAGGGATACTTGAAGGACAAAGGGCATTCTATTTAAAGCTCAGATAGAAATCAATCCCCCATTTCCCTGTAAAAAGGCCATGCAGGTAAATGAAAAGCTAAAATGTATTAGCTAAAATTACAGGAAATCAGTGAGGAAAATAACCACTCCCTTCCCTCTATAGAAACTCTATTGAGCAATTTTAAATCTTAATAAGAAAAGGTGTGAGGCACCTGGATGGCTCAATCGGTTGGGCTTTGGGCTCTTGGTTTGAGCTCAGGTCATTATCTCATGATTCTTGAGTTTGAGCCCTGCATCAGGCTCCACACTGACAGTGTGAAGCCTGCTTGGGATTCTCTCTATTTCTCTCTACCCCTCCCCTGTTTGCGCTCGATTGCTCTCTCTCTCTCTCTCTCTCTTTCTCAAAATGAATAAAAAAAAAACTTTAAAATGAAGATAGTATTGATGGGAAAGGGGTTGTACAGTTATACTAAAGTATGTATTTTTCTGTCATAAAGTATATGTAACACAAAATTTGAAATTTTACCCATTTTAAGGTACAGTTCAGTGGCATTAATAGCATGCACAATGTTGCAGATCTATCATTGCTCATCACTATTTCCAAAACTTCTTCTTTACCTCAAGCATAAATTGTGTAGTCATTAATCAATAATTCTGATCCCTCCTCCACCCAGCTCCTGGTAACCTCTATCTAAATTCCAATTGTATGATTTTTTTTTCTTTTCCACATATTTTAGACAAGTGGAATCATAATATGTATCTTTTTGTGTCTGGCTTATTTGACCTAGCATAGTACTTTTGATATTTATCCATGGTATAGCATGTATCAGCACATCATTTCTTTTAGGGCTGAATAATATTCTATTGTATGTACATTTGTTTATTCTGCAATCTCTGGATAGACACTTGGGGTTTTTCCATCTTTGGCTGTTTTGTGTATTGATTCAATGCCACAGTATCTGAGTTTCTTAAGTTATTTTATGTTTATACCTAGAAGTGTAATGTATGGGTCATAATAGTAATACTCTGTTTAGCTTTTGTGTATTCAAGTCCCTTGCATATTTAATTGGGTTATTTGTCATTTTGTTATTGAGTTGTCCCATTTTATATGTATATAAACACAAATGCTATACTTACATACAAACACTATACATACATATATATTCTAGATATAAAACCTTTTTCCAATACATGATTTACAAAAATTTTCTCTAATTTTGTGGGTGATATTTTCACTTCCTTGATAATGTCTTTTGAGGGACAAAAGCTTTTAATCTTAATGAAGCCAAATTATCACTTTTTCTCTTGTGCCTCATGCAAATTTCTAAAATAATTCAGCAGATGCAATAACAGAGTTTTAGTTACCAATTCTATTAGAATTCTGGAGTTGCACAGAACTAATAATGCTATCTTATGCTTTTAATTAATGCTCAAATCATTACTTTTTCAGTGCCAAATTATTTCTGTGGGCCCTAAGGGCCTATGTCACTGAATCAGCATGATTGGCATGCCATAATTAAGCATAAAATATGACAAATAACCATCATTCATCTTTGCAAGAAATTATTTTCCTGCATCCTGTTGACCTCATAACTAGGGATACAATTAAAAAAAAAACAAAAAAACAGTAAGGCAGTTACAGAGAAACAAAGTGGTAAAGTTATGTTGGAAGTATTAACTAGTTTAAAAGTAATATCTTGTACTCTGATTGGCCTATTGTGATTACATCTGTTGAAACCAGACTGACAGTTGGAATTTAAGAAAATGGATTTGACAGTATAGCCAAATGCTCACCTATTACATAGATGACTCAGTGCGTAACTTCCTGGCATTTTGCTAATTGCTGAGGTTAATAAAGCACATCAGTGATTACCATAAATAACTACAAGTAATGCATTTTGAGCACTTACGGCTAGATGGTTGAAAATTACTATAGTTATTAGAACAAAAGTCTGTGCTGTCTTCTCAGTCTATTTCCAGGCCTGAAAACAAGCATACACTTATAACCTGATGTATCCACCTACCCCACTAAGGACATACTTGAAGAACTTAATATAAAATGGGGTTAATGCAGTTAAATGATTATAGCTACTAATCTTCTAAGAATAAGAAATTTTGAGTGCATTCTGTCATGCTTCACTGCTAAACCCAGCATACAAGTGAAATTCTCCAAATGAATAATCAGGGAAGTATGAATTTGGTTATGGCTTTGTCAATGGATCCTTGAGTTTTTATCCAGCCATCCCATCCCATTCACCTTTTGAAGTTCATAGGTAGTATGAAGTGTGAGCCCCTGAAACATAATCTTTACTTTATATTGCCTTGCATAATACTCAATGGAAAATTCTTTCAAGGTCTTGCAATGTTCCTGTTGTTATAGTTTATACATATCCTTGCCTAGTCTTCTCTTCTTATACTGGGTTCCTAAGCTGGGTAAGACAGGAGAAATCTTAGAGAAGCTGAGAGCTCTAGTCTACACCTGTTGGTTTATCATGTTATGAGTAGATTATTTCTGTAGCAATCAAAAGCTTTGAAATAAACTATGATGCTATCTAGCTCATACATGCACTTATTTATACCCTCATTCACAAAGATATTAAACACAAGAAAACATGAAATGCAAGTAAATTTTTTTAGGAAGTTGAAACAACATTGGGGACATCACCTGCAGTCAAGGAGGAGATATAATCATGTCTTTTTTCTGGATAAGTCAAAAAGTCTTTCTAGCTGCTAATGTAAGTAGGAAAAATGAAGAGTGACACAATTGTGCTCCATAGGACAAAAACCAGCCAATTGCTGGAGTCAACGACTATTCCTGCAGCTAACATCTGAAAGCCATTGCTCCCAAATATTTCAATAAAGACCACTGCTGGAGCCACACGGGCCTTGCTGGATGACAGTCACAGCGAGGAAATGGCAGCGTTTGCACAGCTCCTGACATGGGAAATGAAAACTGGTGTCTCCTTCTGCTACTACTGGCTCATGCTGGAAATGAGGCTGTGGGTATTGACCAGGCCTCACAATATTCCAGATCAGACCAATATTCCCCACACAGATTGCTCTTAAGGAAAAGCATATTCCTGCCTTTTCCAAAGAGATTTCAAATGAAAACATCGTGGATGATTAAGTAAAGGCTCTTCCTATGGGCCTTGCAGATCCAAGACTTACATAATAAAGGGGACTAAGAACACGGAGTTACAATTGAGTCTGGCCCTGAGACAAAGAGCCTAATTTAGACTTAAGGGCAGACATCCACCCCCACCCAATTGTTTCTGCCTGGAGCACTGCCCCCCCTCCAAGGCATTTGTTATCAGTATTTGGAGTGACTTATTCTGGCCTTGAATATGCTGCTTGCTCCCTGTGGAGGAACCTACTGAGGAACTTCTTCTTTTGTGATTATGGGAGCCAAGGTGTCTCCTGAAAGACCTGTTTGACCCCTGCTCACAAAGAAGTAACTTCACCCTTTTTATGCTCAAAACTTTGTCTTGTATGCTAAAGATACCTTCCTTCCCCATAGGGTAAGCATCTAAATCCCCTACCTCAATCACTATTGATAAAGGTTATGCAGGGGTCTTCTACAAATCTATGTTCTGGGGAAATTCTTACATATCAAAGAAGTTTGTCATCAGAAATCATTGTCTAAGGCAAATGCCACTTCTGTGCCGTCCCCCAAACACTTAATTAGAAAATAAAGTTGAGCCCCGGTCAGAGCGGAGATGACTGCCTGGTGATCAGAAAGACTCTCAGGGCTCTCTCACCTCTCCCTCGCCGACACCGTCCATCCTTCAGGGACCCCTGGACCCCGGCCGGAGCCAGTCTCCAACAGACCACAATGGAACAAGGAAGCCTTTGATAACATAATTATCTATACATTATGATGAATCCCTCAGAATATTTCTAGCTCATCTGATGTTGTAGGTAGATGACATCACAACACTGAAATTCACTGAATACAGTCTTAGCATGGTTGCAGGAAGATGTAGATTTCAGGTACAGGACTTTGGAAACATTCGATTCAATCACTAAATAGATTTTAAAGCACCTAAAGGAGTATAAAGAGATTGCAAGGCTTTCCTCTAATCATTGACTAGTAATATTTATCCAGTAGAGATTTTAGGTTTTGTATATACCTAAGTGAGCAGGTAGTGAGATAGTCTTCTACATCTTTACTGAGAGGCCATGTGCAAAGTCATTCAGAGACCCAGCTTTGCAGTCCTGGATTTCTCTCCTAGCAACATCACTTAATAGCTCTGTGAACTTAAGCAAATTGCTAAGCCTCTGTATACCTAGTTTTCTCATCTTTAAAAATGGAGATAATGCCTATTTCAGAGGATTCCTGTCTTTGTCAGAGTTCCCTCAGAAGCCACTGTGGGAAGTGATCTCAAAAACACTGGTGGAGGAGGGCCGCCTGGGTGGCTCAGTCGGTTAAGCTTCCTGCTTTGGCTCAAGTCATGGTATCACGATTCATGGGTTTGAGTCCTGTGTCGGGCTCTGTGCTGACAGCCCAGAGCCGGGAGCCTGCCTTGAATTCTGTGTCTCCTTCCCTCTCTGCCCCTCCCCCATTCACTCTCTGTCTCTGTCTCTCAAAAATAAATAAATGTTGAACAAAATTAAAAAGGACACTGGTAGGGGAGTGGAGAAGTGAGTAAGATGATGATGGAAGGGATCCAATAAAGGGTGCATTATCAGGTAAGTTTATACCATGGGTGATGAGGCTCAAGCCTGCTAGAGAACGGTGGAACCAGTACAGAAGCCACACCTTGGAGGTGTCCCATTCAAGAACACGGGAAGTCTGGTATTTATCCACAAACTCCTGCCGTGCCTTGCGGGAGGTTAATCTAACCTCAGTGGGCTGAGCAGGGTATGTCATCCAAAGAAGGAACCTAGGGAAAAGAGTTGAGATTATTGGCGATTGGAAGATGGCCCAGATAAATTCCATATGGGAAACCTAAAATTTCCTGGGATAAAAGTGAAGTGCTCTGTAGAGTTCCTGTTATAACTCAATCTTAAATAGTAACTATTGTAGCCCATGTAAATAAGTTTAGTTACAAGTTAAACAATATGCCATAACTAACAGTTGGGTTAAAGGTTGGATTCAGATCTATATGATGAAATTAAGGAGCAAAACAAGGATTTATGCCTGAGGGGAAAGCAACCCACCTCAGTCAGGGAGTTTCTTTTGAAGGGGGCCAAAATTCTTAGGAAATAATTGTGAGTCTGCTTTAGTAAACAGACTAGTATGTGACCGAGGCCCCCGATTTCTGCTCCAGCTAGCATAGCCATGAAGATTTTTAGCTTGGGAGTTTTTGTTTTTTAGTTGTGCAGAAACATAATATAAGATGAATGATTTTTAAAGTGTACATTTGATTGGTATTTAGTACATTCACCATGTTGTGCAGTCAACATCCATCTAACTCCAAAACTGTCACTCTGTACAAGGAAACCTTGTGTCCAATGAGCAGTCACTCCCCAAGGCCCTTTCCTCCAGCCTTTGGCAAACACAGATATGCTTTCTGTACTGTGGATTTACCTATACTGACACTTCATATAAATGAAATCAAACAATATATCTGACCTTTTATGTGTGGCTTCTTTCACTTTTTTAAATTTTTAAAAAATATTTATTTCTGAGAGAGACAGAGTGGGAGTTGGAGAGGGGCAGAGAGAAAGGGAGACACAGAATCCAAAGCAGGCTCCGGGCTCTGAGCTGTCAGCACAGAGCCCCACATAGGGCTTGAACTCACAAACCCGAACCTGCAAGATCATGACTTGAGCCAAAGTCAGACACTTAATCGACTGAGCCACCCAAGAACCCCTTTCATTTACTGTTTTCAAGGTTCTTTTACATTGTAGCCTGTCTCAGTACATCATTCCTTTTATGGCTGCATAGTAATAGCACCGTTTGTTTATCTATTTATCCATTGATGGGCATTTAGGCTGTTTCCACCTTTTGACTTTTGTGACTGATGCTATAATGAACATTTGTGCCAAATATTTGTTTGAGTATCCTTTTTCAATTCTTTTGTATTTAAACTTAGAAAGGGGACTGCTGGGTCCTAGGGTAGTCTGTTTAGCTTTATGAGAAACAGCTGAGCTGTTTCACTATTTACATTTCTACCTTCTGTTTATAAGAGCTTCAGTTTTTCCACATCCCCACCAATACTTGTTATTTTCCTTTTCTTTTAATTATGTGAAATGGCATCTCATTGTGGTTTTGATCTCCACTGCCCCAATGACAATTGACATCAATCATCTTTTAATGTGCTTGTTGGCCATTTGTATAGCTTATCAGATATAGGACTTGCAAGTAATTTCTCCTATTCTGTGTGTTGCCTTTTCATGCTCTGATAATATTCTAACACACAATTTTAAATTTTGTTAAAGTCCAATTCACTTATTATATTCTTTTACTGCTCATGCTTTCAGTGTCCTATCTAAGAATCTGTTACCAAATCGGTAATCAGATTTTCATGTAAGAGTTACACTTTTAGCTCTAATATGTAGGTTATTGGTCCAGTTTGAGTTATTTTTTGCATATGCTGTGAGGTAGGGTTCCATATTTATTCTATTGCATGTGGATAATCTTTTATCCTGGCACCATTTATTGCAAAAACAATCCCTTCCCCACTAAATGGTGAATTCTCTTTCTCTTTTCCTCAGATGACATGTGCATCATTCTCATATACCTACTCCTCCTCTCCTTCTGCCTTCAATACTTTTCCCCACATTTTCCATCTTACAAACCCTAGTCAACCTTTATTCAGGCGCGAGCTCAAATGCCATCTCTCTCAAGATCTCTGCAACCACTAAGTCTGAAATGATTACTTGCCTTACTAGGATGGTGTGGCTACCTGTTCATGCCTTTATTGCAGTATTTCTCACACTTAACTGTAGTTCATGTTGTCTTGCCCACTGTATTGTGAGATCTTTTAATGCACGGTTGGTGTATTAGGCACTTGTATAGCAAATAGAGCAGTCATTTAATGCTTGTCTGCTGAATGACTAGGTGATGAAAAAAATATTGTAAATCTCTAGAACTTGAAATCAACAAAATAAAGTGAAAGAATCCTTGAATTTGGGGGCACCTGGATGGCTTAGTCCATTAAGCGTCTAACTCTTGATTTCAGCTCAGGTCATGATCTCATGATTCGTGGGATCAAGCCCTGTGTTGGGCTCTGCACTGACAGTGTGGAACATGCTTGGGATTCTCTCTCTCCCTCTCTCTCTCTCTGCCCCTACCCAGCTCACATGCACACACACTCTTTCTCAAAATACATGAATATTTTTTAAAAAAAGAGTTCTTGAATTTTATTTTTTGCTTCTTTTCTTAAGTTCATTTCTTTGGAGAGAGAGAGAAAGAGAGGCATACGGAGGGGTAGAGAGACAGGGAGAGAGAGAATCCCAAGCAGGCTCTGTGCTGTCAACACAGAGCTTTACATGGGGCTCAAACTCAGGAACTATGAGATCATGACCTGAGCAGAGACCAAGAGGTGGACACTTAACTGTCTAAGCCACCCAAGCACCCCAAGAGTCCTTGAATTTTAAATGGCAATATTTTTTGGACATCTGAAAAAAGTAGAAATATCCAGGATATCATGAGGAAAAATGATGTTAGGAAATAAACAATCTGCAAATTTGATAATGAGTTTGCAAATCCAAAAATTCTATTTTCTTGGAAAAACAGTGGTATGTGTGTACATGTCCATCTGTCTTTGTGTATAGAGGGGAGCAGAGAGGCAAGATGAAGGATTTGAAATGCTGTGAGATCACTCATACCCACCAACTTCACTCTTGGTAATCTATTATGAATCTTGAACCTGTCACTTAACAGAGATTCTGTGAATCCTGTAGCATCTAAAGGCACATTCACATTGTTTGTTGAAATACAGGAAGATAGAACACAGTCTTATCATGAAATGATGGCAAGACATCCATAAATATTTAAAGGAAAAGTTTTTAATTTAGTACCTTTTATAATGAGCACCTGTAGCATGTATGTGAAAATTTCTTATTCTCGTTAGTCGTGTTTCCCTATAGCCCTTCAACAAATGCAGGTGTAATTATGAGGTTTTGTAACCAAGGAAAATGAATACAAGTATATACATAAATGGTGCCCAGAAAAAAAACAAGAGAGAAAGAGAAACTTACTACAAAGAGGGAAATTCCTCACAAAGGAAAGAGAAGGAGAATCCTTTTCTTTTTTAAATTTTTTTGACATTTATTTATTTTTGAGAGATAAAGCATGAGTGGTAGAGGAGGGGCAAAGAGAGAGGGAGACACAGAATCCAAAGCAGGCCCTACACACTGAGATGTCAGGGTCTGAGCTGTCAGCACAGAGCCCAACGCAGGGCTAGAACTCATGTGAGATCATGACCTGAGCCAAAGTCGGATGCTTAATCAACTGAGCCACCCAGATGACCCAGGATCATTTTAATATAGGAGAGGGAGAAAAAGAGAGAAGATATCAGAGGTTGGGATCTTTTTTTGCCCAGATCCTTATATGGAATTTCAGAGGGGAAGGGGAATGAGTAGATTAGCAAAACAAGATAGTCTGTTACAAAACAAAACAAACCTCAGAGACAATCTTGTCTCTGAGTTTGGGAGTCTGGGTGAGAAGCACCTCACAGTGAGCACCCTGTGAACACATGGCACCCAAATCAGAATAACATTAGAAGCGTGAAGAGTAGAATTTCAGGCAGAAGGAATTAGAACCACAGGGCCCCCTGTGGCAGTGTGTGAGCTTGATCCATGATTTCCTAATTGCCACATATTGAGGTCATATAAAATAGATGATGGTGTAAACTAGAGGGTTTTTTCCCCCAACTTTTATTTTTCAGAGAGAGCGAGAGTGGGGCGGGGGCAGAGACAGAGGGAGATAGAGGATCCAAAGCAGACTCTGCTGACAGCAGAGACCCCAATGTGGAGCTTGAACTCGAACCGTGAGATCCTGACCTGAGCTGAAGCTGGATGCTCAGCTGGCTGAGCCACCTAGTTGCCCCTAGGCTCGAAGTTTTGCCTGGGGATCAACAAAGTGGTCAGAGATCCCATCTGATTGAAAGGTACTGTGCCAGGTCATCCTGTTCTGTGGTTCCAGTGGAGTTATTGTCAACCTCATGGGAATCTTCTTGCTGAGATAAAGCCCAGCCAACCCTTACACTTGTCTATGACAAGAGAACAGTCCAAGCCTTTCATTAGCCTTGGATTTACATAGAGAAGACTAGCAGCTCCTGGGTGGCTCCATCGATTAAGTGACCAACTGTTGATTTCGGCTCAAGTCATGATCTCAGGGTTTATGAGTTTGAGCCCAGCATCAGGCTCTATACTGTCACAATGTGGGGATTCTCTCTCTGTCTGTCTGTCTGTCTCTCTCTCTCTCTCTCTCTGTCTCTCTCTCTCTTTATGTCCCTCCCATGTACTCTCTCTCAAAATAAATAAATGAACTTAAAAAAATTAAAAAGAAAATTAAAAAATGAATGGAGAAGACTACCAAGGACCAAAAGGATAGTAACAAAATTCAGCTGTTGATCTAGAGACACCACTCCCATCACTGGAAAACACTCCAGCTGTTCCCACCCACCCACACCACTAAATGAAGGGAAAGGGAAACTCTGAGAGTCTAAACATTTAACCAAGAGTGAGTTTACTTAAAAGAGACCATTTGAACTAGAAAAAGATTAGTATATCTTTAATCGGCCAGCTTATTGTTTTTTCTAGCTATGTGGCAGAGAGTTTCCACTTGTAGCAAATTAGGAAGATATAAATTAGAATCTACTCCTGAAATCATTGTTGCACCACGTGCTAACTAACTTGGATGTAAATTATAAAAAATAAATCATAGAAAGTAACAAAAAAAGAAGATATACATTATTTCACAGTTTCTTCTTAATGTTAAAATATTGATCCAACTGTATTTTATAACACTTTCATATTTGTCTAATGCTTTATTATTTGATCTCTTTTAAGTTTCACTCGTACATATAAAACATTTAACATAATAAATCATTTTTGGGACACCTGGGTGGCTCAATTGGTTGAGCATCCAACTTTGGCTCAGGTCATGAACCCGAGGTTCATGAGTTCAAGCCCCACATCGGGCTCTTTCCTGTCAGCACAGAGCCCACTTCATATCCTCTGTCCCCCTCTCTCTGCCCCCCTCTCTTTCTATCCCTTCCCCACTCGTGCTCTCTCTCAAAAATAAACGTTTAAAAAAGCATAGTAAATCATTCTTGTTTACTATCAGATAGTTTATATATAAATGGGCTAAGCATACATTTATAGAGTAATATATAACAATGAAATGTCTACTAACGAGATGATAAGAAAGGACTTGGCACTCTAGTATCCATGGGTCAAATCTGGTTCCACTGCTTGTTTTTATGAAAAGAGTCGTATTGGAATGTAGCCATGATCATTTTTCTAAATATTGTCTATGACTCCATTTGCACTACAATGGCGAAGTTGAGTAGTTGCAACAGAGACCGTATGGGCTGCAAAGCCCAAAATATTTACTATCCACCCCTTTACAGATCAAGTTTGTTGAGCCCTCATATGAGGAATCCGTCACTGTAGATATTTGGCATATTTTTACTTTTATGCAATGACAACAGTCTGTCTCTAAAGCCTCTATGTTAAGGGACTTAATTACAAATATGTTAAGATATTTATTAGAAGCATACTGAGTATCTCCATAATTATGTAAAGGCTTAGATTTAATTAGTTAACAAATGGTTTTTTATTTTTTGGCTATTTTATAAAATAAATCCTGGATGACAGAAATCAGGTAACTTTACGACATGCTACAAAGAAGAAAATCATGTTTCCTTGTTTCCCCAAGTGTCCTAAAATAATGGTTTTTTTCTGGGCTTCTCTGCTAAGATACATTCTGCTATTATTGAACACAATAAGCAGAACTCTAATATCTACTAATACCCTAGACATTGCTTAAATTATCCACTTGGGTACAGAGAGGAAAATTAAAAAGTAACCTAGTGAGCTTGTGCATTTTTTTTTAAATGCATAACATTTTCAGCCCATCTTAATTGCAGAGTTCTTCTAAAGGGGAGGCAGTAAAATCTTTAAAGCCCCAATTCCAACGTTTCTAAAAGATTAGAAAAAAAAAAAAAAGTAGAGGGACAAAGAGCAAATCCAGCTTGTGCATTGAACAGAGCTCCAGATGTCAAAATTGGCTGGAAATCAGCAGAGTTTTCAATAGACACAGGCTGCAAGGATCTTAGACTCATGCTGCATTATTAAAACACTGATTTTATATCTTCCTTCAATTTTGTTATTCTGACCATTAGCTAAAGAGAGTCAAACCATCAAGAATCAAGTAAATGATGCCAACTCTTTCAAAATTAAAACTGGAAAATCTGAAAACCAAGAAAGAAAATATCAGAGTATGTTTGAGACCAAAGAGAGCCACCAATTCCCACATTTGCTGTTTCCTTACTGTTCCTTTTATTCTCTTATACAGCAATACCATCTCACTGAAGGATTCTAGTAGCATAATATGAGTTCATGATACTTGCACATGTGAGGTATTAACCAAATTAACTTCAAGATTCAAAATCTCCACAAAGCAGCTCTAGCCTAGAGATTTTTGCAACACAAGACTCTTTAAATGAAAGTAGACTAAAAACAAATGAAGCAAATAATCCACAGCATTTCCCTCAGTTCAGGAAACAGGCATGATCAGAAATAGTTAACGCTTATACTGTAAGCACTGCCATTAGGTGATTTTCTTCTCGTCAGTGACTCAGTTGTGTGTCAGTTCAGATATATTTCATCAGTGAAATGAAGAGAAGAAATAAAACCTATGAGGTTTTTTTTTTCCATAATGGCTAAAAATTATTTAAAACTCTTAGACCTAGAAAAATAAACCTTGGTTTTATCTTAAAAACCTCCCTGAGATGCCTGTACTTACATGATATTTTCACAAGTTCATTCAATTAACACCGTAGCAAACCATTGTGTGTGTGTGTGTGTGTGTGTGTGTGTGTGTGTGTGTGTGTGTGTGTTTGAAAAGAAGGCCAACTGGATGAATTTAATAAAAGAAGAAGACCCAAATGATTCAAGGATGAAAAGGGCAGGAAAAATTGCAAAGGTTAGAGCAATATATTGAAAAGGTTGAAAGAGTCTGGAGCCAGCAGCTGAAAGGATGAGTTATTGATTCAAGTCCAGCTCCAGATGAATCCTTGGAGATTTGTCACAGGGTGGGAGAAGATGTTCAGAATGAAATCGACAACCAGTACTAAACTGGTCCACAAATGGTTTGAGTTCATTATTTACTTGTTTCATTTCTTTTGTGTTGGGTCAAGGATTTTACTTTCAACTTCTAGACCAGGATTTTAGAAAGTGATTGAGATTCAAAACTGATTACCACCATGCTGATTTATTTGTGTAAAAGAAACTAATCTCTTCTCTATTTTCCCTTCTGTATGAGGATTACTGGTGTTTTGGTTTGGTTTTTGCTTTTTACTTTTTGGACAATCAAGAATATTTCCAAAATATTTGCTTCTGGGCATGGATAAGTCAGGTATCTGTTACTCTCAAAACAATTCTTCTAAAAGTAAATTATTCATTTTTGGAAAAGGACACACATCAGTCACCCACTGCCTCTAGGATGGCAATTTTTAGAGCTCTTTGGTGTTCTCCAAGATACAAAGTACATTCCTCCATTGGCTTTCTTCCCAGTCAAGACTTAACAGTGAAAAATAGTAACAATAACATTAAAATACTATCTAAAATTTTCATTGGCACTGTCTGTGTTACAATTGCTTGGCAAAGTATAGGTAGCTGTAATAATAGTCAGGAAGGCGAGCTGAAGTCAGACACCTGGGTTTCAGCTGTTAGCTCAATCTCTTACTAGCTGCATGATCTTGATTTCTCTTGGTCTCAGTTTCCTGATCCATGAAATAGGGTTGAAAACACGTCCACCCTAGGATTGCGGTGAGAATGCACTGAGACAGTTCTCAGGCAGGTGTGGAACACATTTAGAGATGCCCAGGAAATGATTAACCATTGTTCTTTTTCAGAATTATTATTTAGGCATACTGTACCAATGAAATGGGATGAAAAATAACACAGTATGTGCAAAACCACACTCTCTACATTTTTGTAATTACGTTCATGAAAAAGATGAGGAGTAAAACCTAAGCCAGAAAATTAACATAAATGACAATAACTTGACATTTACATTATAATACCCATTTTTTACAACTGCGTATGGGCTCTGCCTGATTCAAGCAATCTAGTGATTCAAATATTTTTATTGGGTTTGAAATTTAATTAAGTTGACTAGTTCTAAGAATACACTATCTTATCTTAACATGGTGGAAGTTGACTGAAGCTTGATGAACAATCTTCATAACTGCCCAAGGATGAAAGTGAATAGCTTCCTCTATGGTGAAGAGAAGAGATATGATCATCTGTTCACATAGGGAAAGAAGCAAAAGAGAAACAGCTATCAATACTTTTGTTTGCATTAGCATCTTTATGTACTGGGTATAGACAAGGCTGATGTTCATGTGATGAATGTCTGGCTTGTGCATATCCTTCCTTCTCAGTGTGACTATTTGATGAATACTGGTAAAGCAGCCCTGGTAAACAGTGCATAGTAGTGCTCACAGTGCACAGACCACACAGAATTACTGGGATGTATAAAAGGAAACCAGGATTAATGTTTTAAGCCGATTTACAACCCCCCATATTAGTAATATGCCTTTTATTTTGAAGTCCATCCCACAGTACCTATCAAAGTACAAGGAACTGTAATTGTAGGCTTGATGAAGTCAAAAGAAATGGACTTAATCTAAGTATATGACCTGCTTTTTCGCTATGCAGCAAAGTTTTCCTTATCCTCCTATCACATACCATTCAGGGTGCTAATATGATCAGCCAGGATAATTGGACAGTATAATGGTATTAGATTAAGTTTCCACATCAGAAATTGTGAAAGAAGCCAGCAACTCCATCACAACATAATGAGAGCTAGAGTATCTTTTGTAATCAAAATGCTGCAGTGGGCACAATCCAGTATTTAATATAAACATTTACAGAATGAGTGATACATATTTGAAAAGGAAGTCAGTTCTTTTTCATGAATGTATTTTTCCAGATAACCTTTAAAAAAATAAAATTCTAGGCTCCCAACCCCTGGATCAACACAAGAGTAAACAGACAAAACCGCAGCTACCTGCTTCTTCCTTGGGAGGGAAAGAGCTCAGGAGAAGCCCCCAGAATCTCTGTCAGGGCTGATTGGTGGAGATCTTCTGTACAGACCAATCCATGATTGCCAGTACAGGTGCCTGCTTTTCTAATATGCAGACAACAACACAGAAAATCAAGGAAACTGAAGAATCAGGTAAAGATGTTACAACCAAAGGAACAAGATAAATCTCCAGAAACCAACCCCAATAAAACAGTTACACGATTTATCTGACAGAGATCTTGGCATTTTTCCGAAGAAGATTTAGAGATGGCCAACAGACACATGAAAAGATGTTCAACGTCACTCATCATCAGGAAAATGGAAATCAAAACCACAGTGAGATATCACCTCACACCACTTCTAGTCCAAGATGGCAACATAGTAGTTTCCTAAAATCACCTCCATGAACATACAGAATCTAGTCATGGAGCAGTTCTCTCAAAAGAAATCCACAGACTACCTGAAGAAACTCCTACACATCTGGTGAATGAGAAAATACCCCCAACACCCCTATCACCTGCATCAAATGGATAGGAAAAGCTGAGACACTCACCGTTAAACCTCATTCCCAGCACATGCCATACAATTTAAGAGTGAAATCCCAATTCCAAGCTTCTCCCTGAGTTTTTGGACCCCACGTCTAGTGCCTCAACATTAAGAAAATCCCATCTGAGTGACAGGACCCTATAGCACCTATCTCTGAAAGCCGGCTGTCTCACCTCCAGGAGACCCACAAGACTATGGCAAACAAAGAAACCGTTCTTAAAGGGGTCTTGAGAGCTTACTGTGGCTATAGGCCCTAGGCTCAGAACAGAGGGAACAGGCAAAAAAAAACCCAGTCTCTAGTCTTTCCATGAAAGAGACTTATTTGCATCCCTTAAAAGTGCTACCTGAGGATCAGGATTCCCATTTTAAAACACGCCTTGAATCTGAGTGTGATACTCCCCAGGAACCAGGGAAGTCTGTGGACACTTGCCCTGCCCTCTCCCTCTAGCCCATTCCAAGCCACCAGTATCTCCCCGGCCACACCTGTTGACCCAGCTTTGGTGGATATATACCCAGAAGTGGGGTTGTTGAATCATTATGCTCAGTGAAATAAGCCAGTGACAGAAAGACAGATACTGTATGATCCCATTTATATGAGGGTATCTAAAATAGTCAAACTTGTAAAATCAGAGAGTAGAATGGTGGTTGCTCAGGGCTGAGAGGAGGGGGAAAGAGGAAGTTGCTATTCAAAGTATACAAAGTATCAGTTGTATAAGACTAGTAAATTCTAGAAATCTTGTGTACAGCACTGTGCCTATACTTAGCAATAATGAATGTGTAAAAAATTTGCTAAGAAGGTAGGGGCACCTAGCTGGCTTAGTCCACAGAGCATGCAATTCTTCATCTCAGGGTCATGAGTTCAAGACCCTTAAGTTGGGCGTAGAGCTTAATTTAAAAAAAAAAAAAAAGGAACAAAGTGGTTGCAAAGACCTCTCTGATAAAAAAAAAAATAATTTGCTAAGAGGGTAGATCTTATTTTAAATATTCTCATCATAATAAAAATAAATAAAATAAAATGTCACCTACCCAGAGAACACTGATGGATTATCTAATTAATGAAAATTTTTCCTTGATTTTCATTTCTTAAAGAAATGACAGCCACTGTTTAAGCCATTTTTTCTTTTCAGGTTTTTATTAATCCTGGAAGTACCAAGTGAAGGGCTAAAGTTCAGTGGGACTCATAAGTCTGGAGGAGGGAGGGGCATAGGAATGGATTTCAGGATCAACCACAGAGGATGATTCTTGGAAAAGACCTTAGACTTTCCACTAGAAGCCTGAAGTAATCCACTCTGAGATTAAGAGTATAACCCTCAAAGCTTCTCAATTCCTGATTGGGTTAATGTAATTTGAACTTCTGGCTCATCTCTCTTAGCTGAATGCTCTGATGCATTATTTTTTTCTGGCATGAAAATAAACCATTTCCAAGGTCACAAGTTATGTCTGGTATTGTGGTTGGTTGTGGTATCCCAATAGCCAAGCTCAGCAAATACCTCAACTCTTAACCTATTACTAAACTGAAAAGAAAACCTGAAGGAGATGTACGTGTACAATCTTTTCATTACATTTAGTTTTTCTAATAAACTTGATATAAAAATGTATAAGATTGTTAGAATTCATTGGCTTCAAGTGCACTGTTGGTAACACCCTAGGACACATTCATTGTGGTGTTTTTATTTTTTAATATGTTTTATTTTGTGGTGCAATCATTTCTTATTTAAGGAAATTTTAGCATTAGTACTTGTTCAACTTAATGAATTTAAATCTATTACCTGAACTGATGGAGGAAATATAATGAAATCAAATTTGGTTTGTTGACTTGAACGAATGTATACTTTTCACATGAATGTTATCCAGTGATACGCATCTCTGGAAGGCTCCATTTAGAATCAACATGTGTTCAGCTCCGATGGAGAGAGCTTGTGGCATTCTAAAAGTATAACTGGACTAGTTTCCCAGCGCTGTCACCATTTAGTTATGCCAATGTGAGCAAGTAAATTAAGATCTACAAACATCGGTTCCATCACATACAAAATGGGAAGATGCATCCCTACCTCTTATGCATGCTGTGTGAACTGTGTGTGTGTGTGTGTGTCTGTAAAATACCTGCCACAGTGAAAGTAACAGATAGTCAGTAATAATTAGCCGAGTTTAGGGGCACCTGGGTGGCTCAGTGGTTAAGCGTCCAACTTTGGCTCAGGTCATGATCTCATGGTTTATGAGTTTGAGCCCCATGTCAGGCTCTGTGCTGACATCTCAGAGACTGGAGCCTGCTTCAGATTCTGTCTCTCTCCCTCTCTCTCTCTCTCTCTCTCTCTCTCTCTCTGACCTCCCCCCCACACTCTGTCTCTCAAAAATGAATAAACATTAAAAAAATAAAAATTAATTAGCCAAAATTAATATATGCTGACAAAGAAGGTACAAGATTTGGTCTCTGCTCACAAAGTTCATACGATCACACTAGGAAGATACTGGGCATTGAAAGGTGGCTCCCCAAATGATCTATCCACATCAAATTCCTGGAACCTGTAAATTTTACCTCATTTGGAAAAAGGGTAACTTGAAGATGCAATTAATTTAAGGTCTTAAGATAAGGAGATCATCCTGAATTATCCCTGTGGGCCTTTAATGCTATGAAAATTCTTGTTAAAAAGGCAGAGGGAAGGGCATGTGGGTGGCTCAGTCAGCTAAGCATCCTACTTTCAGCTCAGATCATGATTTCATGGGTTCCTGAGTTTGGGCCTGGGATTAGGCTCTGTACTGATGGCACTGAGCCTGCTTGAGATTCTCTCTCTCCTTCTTTCTGTGCCCCTTCCCCACTTGTGTGTTCTCTCTCTCTCTCTCTCAAAATAAATAAATAAACTTTAAAAACATTTTTTTTTTTAAAAAAAAGGGGGAAGAGAGATATTTGAGATAGAGGAGAAAACACACAGAAGTGATAAGGGCGGGGGGACCATGAGGTGGAGATGGAGCAATGGAGACATAAGCCAAGAAATGCCTGCAGCTAACAGAAACTGAAGTGGCAAGAAATTCTCCCACAGAGCCTCCTGAGGGACTATGACCCTGCTGATGCTTGAATTCATACTGCTGGCCTCTAGAACCATGAGACAATACATTTCAGTTACTTTGGGCCCCCCAGTTTGTAGTAATTTGTTGTGGCAGCTCCAGGAAACTAATATAGGAGATGTGAGAAGGCTACATTTCTAGTGGCAGTTTATCAAAGAATGCCCATTATAATAAGTTATATCCTTATTTTCTTGCTTCAAATTGCAAAATAGTTTTACCCTTTAAAACTTCACAAACTAAATTATTTATTCATGCATTTATTTAGATGGTAATTATGTGGTTTTGATTGTATGACAGATCAGTGCCAGGGGAACAGATATGAATTATTATTATCTTGAAAGAGCTTATAAACCAGCAAAGGGCATTTTCATGGAATAAAACTAAATGCAATGTACAAATCATACCTAAGCCACTTGTAGACTTTGAACTAGCCATAAGTAATTTGGAAATTAATTTTGAAACTCATAAAGTTGATTATTTTACTAATATAATTGAATTACTTATGTGTATATACACACAGAGACATACATATACTTGTGTCTTTTCATAAATAAATTTTTCAAAATTAAATGCTAAAAGAGCACCTCTCAGAATTTTTAAATTAGATTCATTTTTTTTAAAGTCTCTTTATTTTGACAGAGAGAGTGAGAGAAAGAGAGAGAGCACAAGCAGTGGGATGGGCAGAGATAGAGAATTCCAAGCAAGCTGTCCATGCAGACAGAGTCCCACATGGGACTTGATCTGATGAACTGTTAAATCATGACCTGAGCTGAAACCAAGAGTTGGACGTTTAATTGTCTGAGCTTAATTGATTGAGCCCCCCAGGTGCCTCTTAAATTCCTCCTTGTTCTACAAATGGGGTCTATGTGATTTTTGGAGAATTTAGGTGAAAATTAATTTTCATTATAGGAATTGGAAAGTTCAATCCTCTTGGTATAATCTTTCTATTTACTTCTATTTTTTTTTGTTCTTAAAAAGTGAAATTAAAAAAAAAAGGTAAGGGTTGTGGTGCCTGGGTGGCTCAGTCATTTGAGCGTCCAACTTCATCTCAGCTCATGATCTTACGGTTCATGAGTTCAAGCCCCACATGGGGCTCTGTGCTGACAGCACAGAACCTGGAGCCTGCTTTGGATTCTATGTCTCCTTCTTTCTCTACCCTCCCCCTCTCCCCCCGCTCGTGCTGTCTCTCTCCCCCTCAAAAATAAATCAACTTTTAAAAACAGGTTTTTTAAAAAGGTGAGGACAAAAAATGGAATTATTTAATTCAATATTTGATAAAGCTATTAAATGGCAGAAATAATTTTAATTTTTAGCAAGGACCAATTGTACATAACATCTTAACATAAGAAATGAAGAATGGCCGTTTCAGGTATAAATCAGAAGTGGTAATGGATACAGTTGAGAACAAAGAGATATTTTGACATTTATCAAATCACATTATGGAGGTAACAAGACAACTTTAATAATAAGGTGGTGACAGGAGAGATAGTCACAAAACATATATTCAAAATTGCCATTAGATCTGTGTGGGGAGCCTGGGTGGCTCAGTCAGTTAAGCATCCAACTTCGGCTCAGGCCATAATCTCATGGTTTGTGGTTTTGAGCCCCCTGTTGGGCTTTGTGCTGACAGCTAGCTCAGAGCCTGGAGACTACTTCAGATTCTTTGGCTCCCTCTCTCTCTGACCTTCCCCTGCTCATCCTGCCTCTCTCTCTCTCTCTCAGAAATAAATAAAAAATATTTTTAAAAACTTCAAAATAACCATTAGAGCTTGGTCCATGGTTGTTTCAGAGGACCCATGACCAGAAAATATAAACACTTTTGCACATAAATAAGTGAGGAAATAATCCATTTTCAGATAGAGACAACATTTAGAGCAATGAATAGCATCTGGAGAGAAAAGATGGAAATGAAGGATAATATACACAAGTTTACAATTCAACTTGAGCAGGTATCATTTCTTAGAATTAAGTTTTAATTGAAAAAAATCAAAAATTACTATCTACAGTAATTACAGTAGATATTAGAAGCATGGATTCAAAAGATAAATGGACATTTTAAGAACTATAGTAAAATTACGGGAAGCACAGGGTACCAGATGGTACCTGTTGAGCTATGGTTCCACAATAGACTACAAGAATTGAAGGAGACCTTTATTACTCACAGGTCCTGGACGAAGTACCTAGCATACCTCTGGGGACCATACAAGGTAGTCAAGGCAGACTGAAAACAGAGAGAGACTGGATGCAAATGGAGCACATGCCTTAAATACTAGTTCATTGGTAGAGAGCTTTGAGGTTTCCCAGCTAAGGCTAGATTGGTCAATTCAAACCAAAGGAGCTGGGTTTTGGTAAGCCACACAGGAATCTTATACATGGGGCACATAAGAGGAAGCCATGGGAGGCAGGGGAGACTACTGATGACAAGGACTGTTGGGGAAGTCACATCAGGAACTTTCATTTTTTTGTGACTCAGCTAGCAGCTAATGAGGATGTGTGCTTACAAGAGGTATATTGTCAGTTTAAGGTCCCTGAAGGTGACTTGGCCAAGAGAATGGATACCATGGCCCAAGTACCATGGTGTAACTTAGCTGAAAGCTCAACAATGGTAATTATAATGTTATGTGTTTTTTACTACAAAAAAAAAAAAAACCTAAAACTTTGAATTTTTCTAATTAACCAAATTTCTACAGGGTCAAAAAAATGTCAAACATAACTGTAGTATTGTAAAAATAATTTCTAGAGGCACCTGAGTGGCTCATTTGGTTGAGCGTCTGATTTCACCTCAGGTCATGATCTCACGGTTCTGGCTGGTGAGTTAGAGCTCCACATGGAGCTCTCTGCTTTCAGCCTGTCACCACAGAGTCTGCTTCAGATCCCCTGTTCCCCTCTCTCTGGCCCTCCCCTGCTTGCACTCTCCCAATAAATAAATACATAAATTCATAAATAAATAAAATAATAATTTCTAAATTTAACTATGTGTATCTATTAACTATATAACTATATCTATTATAGTTATAGTATATAATAGTATATCTATTAACTATATAACATATAACTATGTTTAGCTATTTAAAAATTATCTTCTAAGTTTAAACATGAATATCTAAATCATATTTTAAACTGTTTTTATGTGAATAACTTTTATAAGAAATACCCATCTGCCAAAATATTGTCACTTCAAAAGTAATTTAGACAATATTAGTTTCCTAACAATATTTTTAAGGCTAAAATATAGATCCTTTTAAAAATATCTATTAGACTCAGTAATTAAATGAACGTTGTTATTCATGGCCAAAAATAGATAAGCTCATTCTCACAACATCTCCCTATGTTAACTATATCATTCCAGAAATGCTAAGTATCTTGAGTAAACAGCATGCAAAATAAAATTTATCAAAAAAATTCATATGTAAGAAAAAGTTTATCTTGTTGCCTAAGGTATCCTGCCCCAGTTCCATTTTATAATAAATGGCTCTAACACAGGCATTACAAGTACAAAGCCTTTTGAATTTCTGTGAATAGTTCATATATAATATGTTTAAATATCTGGCTAGTATCTGGCTCACTTATGGCTTATTCCTCCACTCTCACAGGTGAACTTTTATTGTTAATTCATGTTTGTTGTTTGTTACTTACATCAACTTTTGCTGAAACACAAGTAAAATAATGATTGCACACAGAGACTCCACAAAGTGTCTTTCATATTCACATGGAGTCTTTTCAGTTCAATGATAGAGAACCTTCCTTTATAAGGTATCCAGAGTTTTCAAGAATAGCTTAACCAGAAAAATGTTTCAATATTCTGTGTGAAAGAATTTCTGCCTGTTTAAAGAAATGCTTCCATTTCTCATATTTTGTAAAAAGACTGTACCATGTAGAATTAATCTTCTGGGATATGAGTACAGATTTTTAAATAAGGATATTTTAAAATAAGGATATTGAAAAGATGCTGAAATTTAGAAAATTGAAAAAATTGAAGTAATCCGAAAAGATTGAGATAGTATTTTAAAATATGAACAAACAGATGTATTGAATTTTACAAGCTATAAACCTTTTCAGAGGAAATTTGAATACCTCTACATTATCAAATAAATGTAAGGTATTTGTGGCAATTAAATATATAATTTTTATGTTCATTATTTTCTTACAATAGGAGAAACATTTGGGAGGTGGCAGACTCCAGATACATATTGAATTAAATTACTTGACTACAATTCCAGGGAACAGTTTATAAAATACCATGCTAGTATGCTTTTTAGAAAAAAAAAGCGTTGAGTTCATTTTATGGAGAGAACTTTTAAGAAAATGAAGGAACTTTAGTTCATCCACATTGGAATTCACACACGACTCCAACTAGTTAATGATTTTATGTTTCCCAAATACCAGTGACACTAGTTTCTGGCCTTACAGGGCTAGATGCAGCTACTGCATGGAGTTCTATTTCTCCTTTTTCTAGAACAACTTTTACCAATTAAAAGTAAAATTTTGCTTCCCTTTGGAACAGTAGAATTAGGACATACTTTCACTAAGTTTCACCTTGCCTTGCTCAGATAATTAAGTCTTCCTTTTAAAAGTTGGCCAAGAGTGGGGCACCTGGGTTGCTCAGTCAGTGAAGTGTCTGACTCTTGGTTTCTGTCAGGTCATGATCTCACGGTTCCTAAGTTGGAGCCCGGCATCAGGCTCCACTCCCAGGTTGTGGACCCTTCTTGGAATTCTTTCTCTCCCTCTCCTGCTGCCCCTCCCCTGCTCATCCTCTTCCTCAAAATAAATAAATAATAAATAAATAAATAAATAAATAAATAAATAAATAAGGTTAGATAAGTGAAATTAACAGTATATGTCAATTGGTTGTTTGAAATGGCTCTTTACACTCAGCATACGTAGGTCCCTTGATATTCATCCCTATTGTGTGTAGTAATGACTCATCCCTTTTTCTTCTGAGTAGTAGAACGTGGTTTGGATTTACCATAATTTGTTTAACCATTCACCTGTGAAGGACACTGGATTGCTTTTGGCTATTACAGATAAAGCTCTCTGTTCTTACATTTCACTAATCTATAAGTGCCCAAGAGTGCAATTATTGGACTCTATGGTAATTACATTTTTAGTTTTTAAGAAACTACTGAACTGTTTTTCTGAGAGGTTGTACTATTTTGAATGCCTACCAGCAAATGTATGAGTAGTCTGATTTCTTCACATCATCACCAGCATTAGGTGCTATCACAATTTATTTTTTACTTTAGTGATTTTACTTTTGTTTGTAGGTATAGAGTGAAATCTCATTATGGCTTTAATTTGCATTTCCCTAATAATTAATGTGTTAAATATATTCTCATGAGCATATGTGCCATTTATAGGTCTCATTCAGTGAAATATCTGTTCAGATTTTTTAATGTTTTCTAATTGGATGGTCTGATTTTTCACTGTCAAGTCTCATGAATTCTTTATATATTCCAGATATGTGGTTTGTAGTTATTTTCTCACAGTCTTCTCAATTTTATCCTGTCAACAAGGTCTTTCTCAGAAAAAAAATTTAGAATTTTGATGAGGTCCAATTTATTAAATCATGCTTTGTGCATCAGGTCTAGAATTTGGCCCTACACACTGATCCTGAAGATTTTCTCCTGTGTGCATGTGTGTGTTTTAATTAAAAGGTTTTATAATTTGGGGTTTATTAGCATTAAAGTCGGTGATCTATTGATCTAATTTTTGTGTAAGTTGTAACATGTAAGTAAAGATTCTCTCTTCTTTTATTTTTGTTAATGAATTTCCAGTTGCTGCAAGCATCTCTTTTAGAAGAAGGATATCTTTCCTTCATTAAATTGGTTTTACATCTTTGTCATCTTTTGCATCAGTTGAGCACATTTGTACCATAATTTATTAATGTCTATGTTTGTCCTATAATCCAAGCTGTACAAGATCTTCAAAGGGAAGTGAACTTAGAAGATTAAGTCCCCAGATGTTAGAGCATCTTTCTAAACACATTTGGCTTTCCAGAGATGCACATTAAGAAAGTGCAAAACTATTTGTGCACAGGTTCACAGTGAGCAAATTACTGGACTGGCTACTGGAATAAGAACCAGTGTATTTCAGATGAAAATAATGGAATTTGAGTTCTCTATTAGATGGTTTTTAATCAAAATGGACTAGATGCACCAAAGTATATAAATGTTACCAAGAAAACTGTTTTCTCCAATTAACAGATAAAAACAGTAGAATCCAAACCAAAATGGTCTAGATATTAGAATTGGAAGAAACAGTATTTTTGTAAATATATTCAATGAACTAATATGACTGAAGTTTTTTAAGGGTTGGGACAGGTACAGGAAATTACCATTATATAAGGTTATTAAATTTGTGAAGTGATTTGTCAAATGACGATTGTGAACTGGGAATTGGGAAGAGATACCACAATGACTAATTTAATAGGGAAAAATGGAATTTTCCCCTAAGATTAGAAATAAGACAAGAATATCCACACCCAACATTTCTGTTCAGCTGAGGCACTGGCCAGTATAAGAAGACAGAGAGAGGGATAGAGAGAGAGAGAGAGAGAGAGAGAGAGAGAGAGAGAGAGAGAGAAAGGAAGAAAGAAGAAAGAAAGAAAGAAAGAAAGAAAGAAAGAAAGAAAGAAAGAAAGAAAGAAAGGGAAAGGAAGAAAAAGAGAGAGTGAGAAAGGAAGAAAGAGAAAGAAAGAAAAAGAGAAAGAGACAGAGACAGAGAAAGAGGGAGGGAAGGAGGAAAAGAGGGAAAAAGAGAAGGAAGAAAGAAGGAACGAAAATGGGAGGGAGAGTGTGAGGAGGGAAGGAAGGGCTTAAGATTGAAAAAAGAACAAAAACCTTTCTTACACATTGATGACTTGATTGCCTTAGAGAAGATCCTAAGAAATCTACAAAAGGTAAAAGGTAGAAAATATAAGTGAATTTAGCAATATCACTGAAGAGAAGCTCAGTGTATAAAAACCAATTATATTTCTCTATATTAGCAACAATGAGCTTAAAGTTAAATTAAAAATGATGTTTATAATAGCCTCCAAAATTCTTAAACACTTATAAAAAACTACAAATAATATGCAGTGTCACTGAACTGTAAAGTACAACATATTGCTGAGAGAAATCTAAAATGTATGGGGATTGAGAAATACATCATGTTCAGAGAGCAGGAGACAATATTCTTAAGATGTTTATTCTTCCCCTTTTGATCTATATAGTCAATGTATCCCAGTCACAGTACCACAAACATTATTTTGTGGAAATTACTAAGCTGAAACCAAAATTTATACAAAAATTCAAAAGATATGAACAACTTGTAAAAAACTAACCTGTTGGAGAAGTTACATTACCTGAATATAATGCTATATTAATTGAGAAAGCCTATTAGTACAGTTACATGTTCAAATCAGTGAAATACCAGAGGCTACACAATTAAACATATTTAGAGACAATTGATTTTTGACAAAGATCAAACATAATTTAATAGAGAAAAGGTAGGTTTTTTTGGTACATGGTGTTAGAATAGCATGGTGTATCAGTGAAAAACATGCAAAACCAGCAAGAAAAACACGTCAGTAACTAACTTAACCCACACACACACACAAAGCCAACACAAATCATAGATATAAATGTAAAAGTTAAAACTATAAAATATCTAAATGAAACCAAGAGAATACCATCATGGCCTTTCAGCTGGCACAGATTTCTTTGACATGACACCAAAAACATCAATACTAAAAATATGAAAAATTCACCTTCATCAGAATTAATAAAATGGACTTTATTAACTTTAAAAACATTTACTCTCTGAGAAGCATAGTTAGGAAAACAAAAGTACATGCACAAAATGTAAGAAAATATTCACCATTTATGGAATTTGCAACAATCACCATCCATGCAGATTACAAAAAGAAAGGGTGGAAAGCTGTGTAGGGACATAGGATATACAGCTGTCATTTCTCACTTGAAATTCACAAGGGGAACTTTTGTCTTTGATAGGCTCAAGATAAGAATACACGTGGCCCCAAATGCAATACACGTACTTAGAAAAACCTAAATAATAATAGCCAGGAACTGGAAACAATCCAAATGTCCACCAACATTACAGTGGATAAACAAACATCATATTCTTAAAAGTGTTTATTATCCTGTACTGAAAATCAAACAACTACAGCTGCAAATAATAACATGGATGAGCCTTGCCTACATAGTGCTAATACAAAGCTTCCAATTATATGAATTAAGAAAACATATAAAAGTAAATTATGTTGTTTCCACATATATCTTTTTGCACTAAAATTATTTGAAAAGTAACCATGGTAAAACATTAGGTTACAAATAATCTGTTTTGTAAGTGTTCCACAAGAAGATCAAACATTGCTAATAAATTTTAACTTGATAAACAATGTCTGGCAATACAAGTAGCACGTGAGGCTGAACGTTTCATGATCACAACTGAGCCGATAGTTCACAAAATTCAATTTGATATATGAGAGCTTTGGGTTATAAGCATGTTTCCAGAATAAATTATGCTCACAAACCAAGGTTTTACTTTATATGGTTAACATAAAAGGTAGAATCAAGATTATAGGGGTTTATGGAGGGGAAATGACACTTTAGTAATGTTCTATTTCTTAGGGTCATGGTAAAATTATACATTTATGTTTTATGTAGTTTATTTTTTATATAAACTGATCTTTAACTATTTTGAAAAAGAGTCTAGGATTGTCCTAGCCAGATATATTTTACTCTATCCCTTTAACATTCCCGTTGCACTCCAGTTATACATGTACTATGTGTAGTTTTTGCTATGATTTGGCTTACTTTACATTTCTGTTTTCCTCCAAGTATTCTGAGCACTAGTGAAAGGGGACTGGATGTCAACAGTTAAATGCAAATATTTACTGAAGTGAGCCAAATCAATAAAGACAAGAGTCTTGTAAAGAAACACAATGGATGAAGTCATATTTGTCATTTTCCAGATTGGAAGACATAAGTGCAGAAGCTGCTATTGAGAGCTATGGCTGGGTGGAGCCTAGGAGACAAACAGGGGTTGGGGAGCTTTCAGGCTACTATTGTAGCTGAAGGAGAGTCCCACTCCACCTTCTTTCCTCCTTGACGGGTATTCCCCACACTTGCCTCATTGAGGGACACCTGGCATTCTCCGGGGCCCTCAGAGAGCCCCATCCACCGTCACCTCTGTTGCCCGCATATCGTGCACAAGAAGTAATGAAGGTGCCACCAGAGCCATGGAAAGGAAAATTCAAGCACCTCATAGACTCTGCCTGACAGGGATCGCTTGCACAGAGACCCTGTACCTAAGAAGATGGCTTTTTGTTGACATCTCCGTTGCTCACATATACAGTGAAAGAGCCATTCATGAAAGGACACATGCAGAAGAATATGAACAGAGAGGACGTGACCACTTGTCTGAAGTTAGGAGAGTCTCACAGCAGCTGCACCTGGTTTGTTTGCCTGTATTTTTGAGTTTTTTGTTTTGTTTTGTTTTGTTCTGTTCTGTGGGTTGTTTTTATCATTGACATGAAGGAAGTTGACTCCACCAAGCACTTCTGTGCCTTGGCCGCAAAATGGATCTCATCTTTGATGGGAAGCTAGGGAATGACAAGGACCTGCCCAAGGCCAGCTACCTGATGGCTGTTCTGTTAGAATCTTCAGGAAGGACAATGGAGCCACTGACTGAGGAGGAACTGTGGCAAGTGCTGAGTGTGATGAGGATATATGCTGAGATAAATCACTTTACTGAGAGCCCATGAAGCTCCCCACCAGAGATAAGAGGGCAGAAAATACCTGATGTGCTGGTGGATTGTCCAGAGTGATCCTGCATGTTGTGCATATATGTGGAGCCCATGCTGAAACCAGCAGGATGAAAGTCCTCGAACTTTTCACCAGGGCCCCTGTTACATACAGTCCCCACTGTCCCCCTTGGTGATATAAAGAGTCCCTAAGAGATGAGGAATGGAAATCCCGGGCCAGAATGACAGCCAGAGGTGTCTCTACCACCGCAGTCAGTGCACACTACAGGGCCACGTGAAACAGCTTCTGGGGCAGTGTTTTCACTTTATGTTTGAAGATGACAGTCCATGTTCTAAACAGTTGAGGTTCGGGATAGGGTGGGAGGGAAAACGTATTTATCATCTTTGTATTCTTTTATTTTTTAAGTTTATTTACTTGGAGAGACAGAGAGAGGGGCAGGGGAGGGCAGAGAGAGGAGAGAGAGAGGGAGAAAGAGAGAGAGAGAGAGAGAGAGAGAGAAGAGAAGAGAGAGAGAATACCAAGCAGACTCCACCTTGGCAATGCAGAGCCTGATGCAGGAAACCCATGAACCGTGAGATCATGACCTGAGCCAAAGTCAAGAGTTGGACACTTAACTGTCGGAGCCACTCAGTGCCCCTTATCATCTTTGGATTCTTGATTTATGGGATAAGTTAGAATGCTTCCTTCCTGCCTGCCTTCCTTCCTCTTTTCCCTCCCTCCTCCCTTCCCCCTTTTCTGCCTTCCTTCTTTCCTTTCTTCCTCTCTCCATTCCTTCCTTCTTGTCTCTTTTCAGTTTTTCTTAATTTCTCACATGGCGTTTCTTTTCATAGAAGCTTGAAGCAGCTTTACACTCTCTGTTTCTAAATGATTTGGTTACACATTTCCTTCTTTGTATCAAGTTTGAGTAGGAGTTTTGCTTTAGGTTAAACAATGTTTGCAATCCAGAACCAGACAATGTGGTGGTGCAATACGCGTTTTTCTTTTGGTTTCTTTTTAATTTGAAGGAACTCAGAGGCAAAATTGTTTGGTTCAAGAAGTTGGTCTAAATAAGTTAATAGATGGTCAACTCCTGGCGTTCCTAATACATTTTACTGTATCTTTTGCCACATGAAAGTCTCCTCCTTCTATTTCCCTGGCTTATAAAGACTATAGGAGAAACGAAAGCTTTCTACATTAGATACCAAGCTCGCTGACTCATTTATTTTGTTTTCTAAAAGTGTATTTATTTATTTTCATTTTGAGAGAGAGAGAGTGAGAGAGAGAGAGCAAAGGATGGGTGTGTGTGTGTGTGTGTGTGTGTGTGTGTGTGTGTGTGACAATGAGCGAGGGAGGGGCAAAGAGAGAGAGAGAGAAAGAATCCCAAGCAGGCTCTGCACTGTCAGTGCAGAGTCAGACATGGGGCACGAACCCAGGCACCGTGAGAGCGTGACCTGAGTCAAAATCAAGAGTCAGACGCTCAACCGACTGAGCCACCCAGGTGCCCCTGACTCATTTATTTCTATTTCTAAACCACTGAGCATTCTCTCTTTGGAAGACGCTGCTCTGTTGCCTAAGATGTTCATATTTTTGTGTCTCGAAGTTGGAAATAAGTGAGACTGCGTGGTAAACCAGAGGTAGAATTTTGTTTTTTAAAAAGGAGTGAGGAGGCCTGAAACCAGGTGAAAACAGTCATCTATAATAAACGTCCCAAGGCATGACCTGCTTTGCATTCAGTAAGCTGCATGTTATTTAGTGCGACTGATGTTTAAATTTAGTTATGGAGTGGGGAAACGAACGGTGTTGCAGGGTTCGGTACAGAATAGACCTCTCAGATGGTATCTCGCAGTTGGGAAATTGGGTCTTAGCGTTTACTCTTGAATCCTGGATAAACTAGGGAGGAACTTTTGACTGACTGAGGTAGGGGAGGTGTTTCAGTTCCTGGTCTCGGGTGCGTTCGGTCACAGTTTGCCAAGTAACTCTTTTTGCACATCGAGTTGTAAACACAAGGTACCTCCCATTACAAATGAAGGATAACTCCAACAAGGAACCAAGATCCCGAAGAGCGGCCTTCTGAAAATTATTTGAAGGCATTAAGATGTAACCAGGGAATTAACCTCGGCCCCATAGGATTTCACAGCCCTGTGAGCTGCGTTATCCCTTCCATTTTCCTGTTATTGAACAGGAATGTGTAGAGTTGTTGTCCTATGCCTGTCTCATTATTCTACATTGGGTGGGGTGCGGCCAGATCATTTCTGTCCTTTTACAGGATCACCCATAGAGAAGCATTCTGCCTCAGTGGGTGAACTTAATTATATGTTTCCTAAGAACTTGGTCTACACATGAGCCTTACTCTGCTGATGAGATTTAGTTCTCGATTTGCTCTTCTAGTGGATTCAGACCAATGGGGATCTTGAGAAAGGCTCAATGTATTTGGGATGAGATACAAACTTGGCAGAGCACAAACTGTGGCAGAGAGAGTCTCAGCTCGTCGACCTGGATCCTGATCGTTTGGTGTTCGGGCTGTGTAACCATTCCTCTTGAGTTTGGGCAGGGCTCTTGTGACTGGCTTTTAATCGGTGGAATAGGGCAAAAATGGGTGACGGTATGCCACACACATCGTTCGAGTACGTGCTATGTCAAAGAAGACTGGACATCTTTTGATTACAGATACTACATTTGACTCTGCCAGAGAAGACTTGCCCTCACTCTTCTGCTGTCACTGAAGAAGTAATCTACTATGATGAGAATTTGTTATGGGGCGGGCTACCCGGCCTGAAACTGCGGGCTATCCTTAGGAAACATTAAAGCCGATTTTGTGAGAGTTCAAAAAAAAAATTAAGATCTTAGTTCTAGAGGCAAGAGGAAGAAATGAATTCTGTCAACAAACCGAGTGAGTTAGCAGTGGAGTTTGGGGTTTCTTCTGTTTCTGTCTTTGTTTCTTTCGACAAGACTTCAGGTTGTAACATAGCACAGTAAACACCTTAATTTCCACCAGGAGAGACCCTGAAGTAGAGAAAGAAGTGAAGCTATGCTTGGACTGCTGACACACAAAAACTAGGAGTTAATGAAATGGTTAAGTTGCAGTAATTTGTGACATGGCAATTGAAAACTAACGCGCAAGGAATACTCTAGAGTATTTCCCCCCAATACTATTTCTTCCTGTTTCTCTTTCTTGCTTCCTACATGTCATGTTTCAAACCTAAAGTGGGTACTCTGCGACAAGCAGAGATAGGTTCATGTAATGTTTGCGTGACGACTTGTTCCTTCAGCCTCAAAGATGAGGGCAGCTGGAATCACACATGTGGAGCAGAGACAGCTGTGTGCCTTGTTCTGGGCTAGTATGTACCTGTGATGGACAAGATGACCGAGATGGTGCCCATCATGTTCAGGACCACCCTCAGCTTATGGCCCTGTGGACCTATTTCCTGGAGTCCCCTTTGACATTTTAGCCTTGACTGTCAGCCTAAAGTCTTTCAAACGAGGAGCCCATGTTGCCATTTGGACGGGGAAGGCCCTCATTTAAGCACTTCCAAGACACATCCTGCCAAGGTGGTGAGAATTTACTTTCTGGATGAGGAGGCCGCCCCTCTGGATTCACTAAGAGTCACCTGCTTTCCGTGGAATTAGTTCAGGGTTCTTCATCCTTGCCCTCTGTCCCCTCAGACTCTCCCTAGTCAAGGCAAGGAGAAAGACCTGCCCCTCTCCCAGAAAGACACCAGGCCCCAGTCGGGGTGGGGGCGGGGGGGCTGAGTAACAGGGCCTCTCTGCCAAACTGCAGAATCTGCAGGACACTTTCACTTGGGCAAAAGAGGAGAGAGGACAGCCCTCAATTTCCTCACTCCCGGAAGGAACACTCATCCGGGTGGGACAATGGTAATAATCTATTCACGTCACATGGGCACACTCTGGCATGGCACTGCATCTGTTCACAGTGTCCTGTTGTTTCTCAGAGGATCTACAATCCACACAATATCCCCCGACGATTCTTCTCTGGACTAGTGCAATCCATGCTATAATTCCAGGAGGTGCAGAGCAACACAAGTCAGCATGGGGAAGATGGAGTAGGGGTTGAGATCGAAAGATCACTGGCTTAGGTGACATTCTCACAACCCAGCACAACACTCTCTCAGCTCCTACTTTTGGAGAGTGAGGGCTCCAGAAAGGAAACTATGTGTGGAGCATGGGGGGAAAAGAGAGCTGCCATTTCTTATACTCCCCCGCTCAAATCATCTCAAGGCCTTCTGTTATTGACCTGAGAGATGACCCAGACTCTCAGTCTTTCTCTTCCCGATTTGTTGATGCCCTCGATGACCAAAGCAGCTGGCTCTCTACTTAACAGAATACAGGAGGGTTCTTTGTGCTAGTTCCTCTGTTATGGAAGATCTATATGACAGATACTTTTTCACATATTACCAACAGCAAAAGAAAGAAACTGGAAATGTGATATTAGCTAAATAAGACTGTCCAAACTCTAAGGGCAGAGGAGATTTTAAATAGTGCAAGAAAACACTAGAAAGACATTATCACAGTAGCTCAGGAAAACAAACGATAAGGAAAAGATTTCCACCTATAGAAGCTTTTCAAGCAATAATGAGAAAACAAGAGATTTACAGGTCTACAGCTCTTAATGGGGGATGGGTAATGGCTATGATGATCAAAGTGCCAAGGTCACCAAAAGTAGACACACAGACAGTATGTGGCTTCGAGTGGAAGGATAAAGCATGACTTCTGGAGTGGTCTTGCGAAAGAACAAAGGATTGACCAAAGGCACTAATCTAATCAGGCTTCTGCTTATACCTACTGATGACTGTTAGGCTGAGCATCAGGTAAACAGGGTCCATTGTACTGTTTTGTGAACTATACTACATGCCTGAGAATTTCTATGTGTAATGATTTCGTATCGGTATGCCTTTCCATTTGATAACCCAAGTGAAATGTTCTTGTTGAGCAAAACCTAAAATGCAAAGGAGGCCCATTAGAAACAGAAAATTGCAGTCCACGCTTGCAAACTGGAACTCTAGGCCAAAGCCACCTAGAACAGATTGGGTGTGAAGGCCAGCTGCACCTTATAATCAGACAAAAAGTAAACAACATCTTACATAAGCTTTTCCAAATCACACACAAATACTTTGAAATCGCTCTCCACGTCTGATCAAGCTAGCTCTTCTTGCTACAAAAAGCCTGTAGATGATTAGACCCAAGGAAAAAATCCTAGAGTCAAGCCCATTCCATTGTTCAAAACTGGACTAGAAATCATTGCCAGAGCAATAAGAATAGCAAGGTAAACAGTACGTATGAAAAATGCAAGAAGAGAGATCATATTCATAGTCTGCTTATAATTTCTGCATATACAATACTGAATAGCCTCAAAAAAATCAGGGGAATTCTAAATCATTCATCTCAGTATCTTTTAGTACAAAGTTCAGTATTTTAGAACAGAATTCACATAAGAGGCGGAAGTCACACTGGTGGAGAGCACAAACAGTGTGATTCTTCTCGGACAGCCCACGGCAGATCCTGGCGCCTGCCTGCATTGTGCTCCAACTTCTCCATTTCACATTAAGGCTAGGACACGCGACCCATTCCACGCTTGGCAAGGGTTTCAGTAGGTAAAGTCATCAAGAGCTTCCTGATATGGCATTTCCCCAAAAACCTGAAGTCACGAGAAAAGAGCCATAACAAGAAGGCCCGCGAATGAGGAAAGAAGAGGCCAAAACCAAAGAATAGTGGCAGTGGACACAGAGGTGGCCGCGCGCCCGCTTTCAGTCCTGTTGGCCCAGGCGAGGCTCTCCAGCTGAAGGATCCGCTCGGTTCCCTTTCAAGCCTCTAAGAGCATGAGGACATTGGCATGAGAGGCATGATCCGGATTCAAGACAGACTGATCCCAGGGCTGGCAGAAGTCAACAGAGAGACACAGGAGAGGGACCAGCAGCAACCCTCAGTGTGAAACAGCCTGGTGCGCAGAGCCCCGCCCCTGCTGTCGGCCCCTCCCCCCCACGCCACGCACGCCCCCTCCCCCGCCGTCCTCCACGCACACCCCTCCCCCTCCGCGCGTCACAAGCCCCACAAGCAAACGTAACCGGATGTCCCACCCCAGGATTTCCTCCTCCGCATCGTGGGGCTGTGCGGGCTTCCATCTTGGCGAGTGGGACACCTCGGCCGCGGAAAGAGTCCCGGGCGCTCGTTGGCCTCAAGTAAGGTTCCAAATGAGGACTGGGGGGACCTCCTGCCACAGAAATGAGGGGACCCTTTAGATGGGAGCCCCAGTGCCACCCAGGGAGGCACCCGACCATTCTGTCAGGCCGATGTACCGTGCGCTTCCATTTTGGATGTGTTTGAGGTTTTGAAAGCCTCTCTGTGCCAGGGCGAAGAGGCCCCTGACCTGCTGCTAGTCCAGAAGAGGGTCCCGAGTGAGTGCTGAGGGGACCACTCGCCCCAGACAGGGCTGGGCTTGCCGAGCCTCAGCCAGTCTGTCAGCCCCGGGAGGCTTCGGGCAGGGGCGGTCGGAAGTGTGGCTGACTTCAGCCTCCAGGGTCTGAGGGAGGTGAGCGCTGAGTCCGAGGGCGTTGGTGTTACCTGGCAAAGGCAGGAGTCCCGGCGGGGACCCCGCGTGAGTTCTCAGGCTTCTACTCATCCCGGGTAGCGGTTGTGGCACAGCGTCAAGCCCGTGTTGTCAGCTCTCGAAGCCGGTGGATGGGCTGGCTCCTCACTTCCTGTCTGGGTGTCTCACACCTGTGGGCCTTGACTGGAACGTGGAGCCACAGGTGATAGATGGCAGCGGGCACGACACTGAGCAGTATTCAGTTTGCCTCGCGCACGTGAGGATGGTGGGACGGACCACCTGATGGCGGAGGAGCTCCCCGGAGCCCTTGCCCTGTTGGCAGCCCTGAGAGACTCAGGGAAGGGATGGTGGGCAGAGGCGGCTTTTCTGTTCCTCCCCTGGGGCTCAGGAAGTTCAAGGATTTGTTAAGGCAGCTGCAGTTCCAGGCCCTGGCAGATGTCCTGGAGCTGTATTTGAAGGGCAAAATGGCCACAGAGCAGTGTCGTTGCACAGATCACGGGGAACCCTTGGGAGATTCTGAGCGGTGATAGGCAGACAAGACACCCAGACACTCCTCCGTGGTGTTCCCTGGAATGGGAGTCCTTTGATTGTGAATGGGTCAAAGTGAGATTCCTGGAAGAGGTTTGAGGGGCCTGCCCACCGCAGAACATACTGGTCCCAGAGTGTCTAGCCCCTACTGTGAATCCTGCTAAGCCTGGCTATGGTGACTACATGAGAGTTTTCATCCCTTCTCACTCGTCTGAGGGGGAGCAGGCCTTCGGGGGGCAGGAGCGGCGTTAGGAATCAGACCCGTTGTGGCTGAGGCCCAACCATGAGGCAAAGTAGGGACCTTGAGTGAGGGCTGAGAACCACCCATCCCAGAAGACTGGCACCTGTCGTAACCATACGTAGCTCTAGTGTCAGCCCTGGGAAGTTCTGGGCAGAGCTCTCATGCTGAGACATTCCCTCGTTTCCTGGGCACTGAACTGAGGGTGATGAACTTACATCTGGGGAAGTGGTATCAGATCCCGGGCCCTACCAGTAGACAAAGGAAGCACCCTAAGTGAGACTGATGGAGACTCCCACTTCAGAACAGACAGACATCTAAACAACTGTGTCCCTCTGTCACACCTGCACAATTGGATATGATATCCCGTTAATTCCTCCCAGGGCAAGAGTCTCGTACACTGTCAAGATTCAAGGTATAGATCGTCCTTGAGCAAACACTCGACCATCTACCTGAGTGTAGACGGGACCCCATGATACCTACCCTACCCCCGTAATTGTTTCCTGAAAAGGCCCAGACAGAATGGCCAGAATTCTTTGTTTGTTTACCTTTATGTTTCTTGGGTGTATTTTGAGAGAAAGAGAGCATGGGAGGGGCAGCGAGAGAGAGAGAGAGAGAGAGAGAGAATCTCAAGCAGGCTCCGCACTGCCAGCATGGGACCCTGATGTGGGGCTTGAACCCACAAACCGTGAGATCGTGACCTGAGCCAAAATCAAGAGTCGGACGCTTAACTGGCCAAGCCACCCAGGCGCCCCTCTCAGAGATCTTAGCAGTATATCCTATACGCTGTGGTCCTAGGGAGGTGGCAGTCTTGGTCTGCAGGGGGCAGGTTCCCATTAGCAGTGGATAGAGTGACCAGGCAATGCTGGAATTTGACTAGGAAACAGTAGAGAGCAAGAGCTGCCTAGCCCAGAACATAGCATCCCCAAAGAGCCCCCGTACCTTTATCAGATCAGGGTACTGGGCAAGTATCCCATAATGAATTGTGTGTTCTCTTCCTTCCTGGGCATTTCAGTCTGTGAGGTCCTTGGCCTACGTGCCCACGTTACACGAGGTCAGCAAAGGAAGGATTCCAGGGCTTGCCAATAGTGACAGCAAGAGCCCTCAGTGAGGTCCAAAGGGCCTACACACCCACGAACAGAGGGACCTCTAGAATGCCTAGCTCCCCGTATCGCTCCGGCACCAACCCAAGAAAGGTGGACACACAGCATCGTCCCTAAGCTCGTGTTGGGGTGGCTCAGCAAAATAAAGTCCTCTTGTGATACGGGTGATTAACGTCCCTTGGCAGACTGGTCCCGCCTGAGGCCCCACCAGTCACCAAGGCAAGTGTCCTTTGAGTGGATCCTGAAGAACTGCTGACCACGGTAGAATGGGGAACACATGTCTAGCCTTGCCCCGTTCAGTGCTGAGAGGCTATGGGCAGGGTTCTGGGGTAGTCGTGACCACTCATGACCTCTTCCCCAACTTGAGGCAAAGCCTTTGGCGTCGGGGCCAGTGCTAGTTCAGGAAAGGGAGAGATCCCAGGATTTGCCTGGATTCAGAGTAAGGCAGCTGAGTGAGAACTGGGGGGACCACGGACACCAGTACAATAGCATCCACAGAATCGAGCTCCTGCTGTCAGCCCTGGGAAACCCCAGGTAGGCTTTCCGGAGGAGGTAGCTCCAAGGTTCCTCATGAGTTGTCTCAGGAGATGTGACTTTGGTCTTAGGGGCACCGCCTCCTATTAGCATGGGGAGGTGAGCCGGGCCCTATTGGTTGCCAAGGTAGTGAACTTGAGTGAGGACTGATGGGAGCCCCCTCAGAACAGAAATGGCTCGATAGAGCCAACCACACCTGCCTAGTGTGATCCCTGAGGATTCTCGGCCTGGGTTTGCTAGTGCATCCTCAGGGGCATAAAGACTTGCTCCTTCAGGCCCTTCTGGGACACAGCAACCAGGAGTCAGGAAACCTCTGAGGCCCTGTGCCCTCTGGCAGTGTTGTCCAAAGTCCAGTGGAGACCGCTTTGGTCAGTGCTGCCCCAGTTGAGTTTAGCAGCTGAGGCCACTCACGTCTCCTCCTTCCTCTTAGGCGTTGATTCCACATTGCCCACCTTTTGGTCCACACTCCTGCCTACTGCTGTCCACAAGAGACGTCATGTCTCTGCCCCAGAAGAGTCCCCAACACTCACCTGATCGGTGCCTTCCGGCGGAGTGCAGTGTGACCCAGGGCCCGGAGGGTGCACATGACTCCAAGGCTCTGGAGGAGCCCTGTCTCTCCTCCCGTCCTCAAATGCCTGGCACTTCAGAGGAGGCCCCTGATGCTGGTAACGCTGAGAGTCCTCAGAGCTGCGGTCCATCTTCCATTGCCATCGCAACCAGCTCAACCAGTGAAGTGAAAGAGGGCTCCTTTAGCGAAGAAAAGGACAGGATCACCTCGTGGCGTGGGCCAGGCACCGAGAACGTGCCCACAGATGCTCTAAATAAGGCAGTGGATGTGCTGCAGGATCACATGCTGTTGAACTATCTACAGAAAGGGCTCATCACAAAGGATTATATGAAGAATCTCAACAAAGAGTTTGACGTGCAATTCCCTGAGATCTTCCAGAAAGCCTCTGATCGTATGGCGGTTGCCTTCGGCATCGAGGTGAAGGAAGTGGGTCCCATCAACCAGTGCTACGCCTTCAACCTCAAATTGGGCCTCACCTATGATGGGCTGATGCATGGGAAGGAGGGCATACCCAAGACGGGCCTCCTGATACTTGTCCTGGGTGTCATCTTCATGAATGGCAACGTTGCCACCGAGGAGGAACTCTGGAGAGCTATGAATCTCATGGGGTTATATGTTGGGAAGGAGCACAGCCTCTTTGGGGAGCCCAGGAAGCTCATCACCTACTATTTTGTGAAGGAAAAGTACCTGAAGCGCCGCCAGGTGGCCAACAGTGATCCCCCACAATTTGAGTTCCGCTGGGGCTCAAGAGCCCACGCTGAAACCACCAAGATGGAAGTCCTAGAGTTTCTGACGAAGATCGAAGGGACTGACCCGACAGCGTACCCATCTCAGTATGAGGACGCTTTGCTAGATGAAGACGTGAGAGCCCGAGCCAGGAATCTGGCCCAGGATCTCTTTACTTGTATGCTCGAGGCACGTTCTCGTGCCAGGCCTAGTCCTCCCTCTAACCCCTAGAGAAGCCCAAGGCAGGCTCTTCGCTTTGTGTTGGAAAAGGTCAGTTAGTGTTCATAGAATGTAGGTTTGAGGTGGGGCTGCAAGGAAGACGGTATCTATACCTATGTGTTCTTATGTTATAGGGAGAAACTGAAAAACGTTTTTTTGGAAAACTTTCTGATTTTTGCATCTGCGCAGTATTGAAATACTGTCTCTTGGATGCACATTTAATTAGCGTCAAACTCTCCACGTTTATAAATGATACCGGTAATATATTTAGTGCTATGAGGACTTTTAGTAGTTTCAGTTTTGTTTTGTAAAAGAAATTCTGAACCATCTATCTCATTTTGTCATCTGGAATAAGAACATGGCATTGCCCTAGGCATTTCCATGGAAATGTGAAAGAATTCTGCTCTAAGATCATTCAGTTCAATAGAAAAATGGAGAAGAACCTCTAAAAGATACTCCGATCTTGAGAGTCCTATCCTTTTCAGTTCCTGTTCTGTAAACTTAAGGGACGCCCGCATGGCTATCCTAAGCTGTTTAAATAAACCTTAATAAATTAGAACTCCTGTTCACTGGTTCCTTTATTCTCCAAACTTGTTGTGAACACCTCCTCCTCGGAAAGCACTGCACTGCTCCTGGGAATGCTGGCATAGCGACCCAGTACCTGCCCACGGAACGTTCACATATGCGAGCGATAGTCCTTTAAGGACGATGGTGGCATCTTCTACTGCCTACGGACAAGTAAAATGGGGGTGTGAGTCGAGGTGTGCGTAGTCGAGGGTCCATACGACAGTCGTCCACGTGTTAATGCAGTTAGGCATGGCAGTTTGGGGCTTTGGGAAACTTCAGGTGTTTCAGCAGGAATTAATTTTACATTAAGCCAGGTGGTGGGCCAGATGAGACTGGGAGTACCGTGAACTGAACACAGACCAGAGACATCTCAGATGATGTGTCTCAGAGCTCCAACCCGAAATCCAGAGGGGCAAACTGCCGGTAGCTACTTTGGGGATCACAAGTAAGCCAGAGAGGAGACTGCCACCTGGAACAGGGCTGGAAGGGTTTCTGTGTTCTCGTCCTGGCGCAGTGCATCACCGTGCACAAACCAGGAGTTTTATATCCATCACGTGTAAGGAGATCCTGGAAAATACAGATGACCCTCCACTGGCATTAGATACCCAGAAACCACCGGGCTGGCACTGTGCCGCTACTGAGGGGAGCCAGTGCCCGCTTCCTCCGAAACAACCTTCACTAAGCGGTCCTCAGTGGGAGTTATCAACCAGTCAACAAGGATGACATTTTTGGAGGGGGTGAAATGAATGAGACAGTGGGCGTGGGGGGAGGGTGACCTGGGAGGTGCAGGTTAGCCAAAATTTCTGCTCTAAATTTCTTGGCCCCCAATTCCCTGTCTCTGGTCGTAAGCATGCCCTATACCCCCCCTTGGTACAACAAGGGCACCTTTCACGTGGGGAATTTATGTCCTGCTTCAAGGGGGACAGAGGAGGGTTAGAGTATCCTTCACCAGCTGTTTCTCAAGTACTCGTAATTCAAAGGAACCAATATGCCAAAGTGGCATCTTCGGGGACAATATATCCTGAATCCCTACAAGGTGTAGCAAGCAGGGAACAAGTGGGGGAGTTGGTCCTTGACACAAATTGTAGGAAATCTCAATGACATGCAGCTGGGGAAGGTATTCCTACACCCCAATTACATAACAACATTTGAGGGTAAAGTTTTACAAAGTTTCCTTGCTGAGGAACATTTTTGTCTGATCGCGTATAGCCATGTCCTGTAGCACTTTGTGTTTCCTGAGGAGACCTAGATTGAGAAAACACATTATGTGCACGTGCGCACACAGTTGGGGGTGGTAGGGTTTGGCATCAACGTGATGATAGCAATAACTCTCATTCGCGGAAGTCCTAAGATATGCCAGGCACTGTGCCATGGGCATCGTATACTCCCTACACGTTCCAAGAGTCCTAGAACACGTGACTTACCAAACCAAATTCACAAGCGAAGATCCTCAGGCTCAAAGAGCTTGTGATTCCACTGAATTTCCCATGTCTAATATGGGCCAGAGAGGACAGTAGACCTCCTCTCTTTTTTTTCTTTTTTTTTTAGACCCTCTCTCTGAATGCACCTAGAGCCCCCTCTGTTCCATTCTTCCCAGCTTGAGTCAGACAAAATTCGTTTATTTTTCTGCTCACTATTCCTTAATGCCTCTCACAGTATAGAAAGAAGGTTGCTGTAACAGGAACTGAAAGCAGGTTTCAAGAAAGAAAGCTGAAATAGGAAACACAACGTGGGGCATGGCTGTGGGCTTTGGGCTTCCAGGGTTTCCTATCCTCTCCCCAGGCTTCTTTGATTGATGACTGTTGAGGGGCTGGCATGTTTATTCAGCTCCAGCTATCTGCAGTACAGTGGCCTTCCCCTGGGTCTTGCCCAGTGTACCCTTTGGTCCAGACTGGAACCTGACCTGCGGGTCAGCTCTTTACACCACTTCTCAAAGCTGCACCTTGCTCCCAGTAGAACAAACGGGTCAAAAAGTCACCTGCCCTCTCTCTGACATAGACCATTTCAACTTCCTGGCGGTCCCATTCCTTACCACGTCCCCCTAGGATACCAACCTCCTGTTCTCCACAAAAGGTAATTTCGCCATTGAAATTGGAATCTGGCCACCCATTTGGGCATCTCTACCACATTCTCAAAATGTTTTCCCAAAGAGGTGGTGAGTATGGTCTGATTGTTCCTAGAATATACTGATTCGAGGGGTAGAATCCTGAAGTTGGAGAACGGGATTTGAAGCCACCTTACTATTTGCAATAGAATGTCAATGAGCTTTATTTTCACACTGGCCAACGAACACATAGAACTGTGAGGTTACCTGTGTGGTTAATAACCAAAGTCTCCCTCGTAATTAATACTTGAAGAGAGACCAAAGACCACGGAAATTGGAGCATATGAACAATTAATTTGCTAACATTCCCTGAATTTTTCCAGGAGGTGAAACATTGTTTCACAGACATGCTACGTTTGGTGAGCACAGTTTAAAAAACCCAGTGTGGGCCTAGAGGAGGGCACTTGTTGGGATGAGTGCTGGGCGATGGATGGAAACCAATTTGACAAAAACTGTATTTAAAAAATAATAATCATCCGGGGTCCTTCTTTTTTTAAAAAAATACCCCTATTTATTTTAAAAGACTGGGTAAGAGCAGGGGTGGGATTGAAGAGAGAGAGAGCGAGAGCGAGAGCGAGAGAGAGGATACAAAGCATGCTCTGCACTGACCGCAGTGAGCCCCATGTGCGGCTGGAACCCACGAACCATGAGACCATGGACCTGAGCCGAAGTCAGGCGCTAAACCGACTGAACCACCCAGGGACCCCTGCAAATCTCCTTTTTGTGTTTCACATTTATTTTTTTATAGTTTACCACTTTGCTAATTGTATGTAAATTGCTCTGATGCATGATGATAAATGTGACATAACCATGCTGTGGACATGTAGTAAATTTTAATTAAGTGTTATTTTTAATCTATTTCATTTGTTTCTTTTGTATGTATTTATTGAATGTGTTACTGTGTAAGGTGTTGTGATAAACATTTAGAATATGGCAAATTGACTGTACTGACATGACCCCACAGTAGTGACACTTTCATACTACCAAGAGAAACATAACAATTAACTTAATTATAAATGTAATTATTCAACGATAGTAGTGCTAAATTAAGAACTCCCGGCTGGCTTGAGAGCACACAACATCGGACACTTAAGAAGCTGGAGAGTTAGTTAGAAACAGCCTACTTGGGCACTGACTTCTAAAAAATACTAGACAGAAAAGTAACAGGGAGCAGGGAAAGGTAGATCAGAGATAGAAAGAATATTCATTCTGAAGAGGAACTAAAAATTCATCCTTTTGGCTGGACCATTGAAACAAACAGGACAATCACAAGATTTTATGTTCAGGCCCTTCTAGGACATATAAAGAGTTTGATGTTTACTGAGCGATGCAAAACCATTGCAATATGTTATGGAGACCCTCATTATCAGATGGATTATTTTGAAAGAATATAATGAACACTGAATGGAAAAGGGACTGAAGTGATGCCAGACTGATTTGGGGGAATTATTAAGACAACTACAGAGTACAAGATCCTATCGATGAAGACTTGAAAGCCGGTAATGGCAGCATGGACAGAAAGAAGTAGATGAATTTCAGAGATGGTGATTTAATTGGATATAGAGGGTCAGGACAAGAGTTGTATTCAAAATAATGACTGGTCCATGGACACCACCACAGAAAGCAGATGCCACCAATAAACAATAGATAATGGCATTTATCAGTGTGGCCCACCTGAATAAAAGACCTGCCTGGTTATTGTCAGAGATAGTCACACCTCTAATTGAGACCTAGAATAGTCAGAACAAATTTGCAAAAACAGGTAAAAGCTTACAGAATAATGACTATTTTAAAAGCAAGCTAAAGAGACAAATTAAGCATGTAACTGATTTCCCTTTATTCATTTTGCTTTGAAAATTCCAATCAAGGAGCATATTTTAAGGCTGAATAAACTATATTCCATAGTCTTATTTTTTAAAGGAGAATCTTTGAAAATTTCTGCTTGCTTAATATTCCCTTCAACTAATTAAGAGGAAATTTTTTTTCTAAAAAAGAACCTAATCATTTTTGCACTAAAAATATTATGTTTCTTATAGTTATGAAATTAAATAAAGTTATATGAAACACTATTAATCACTGATAATTTAACAATGACTTTAGAGGTCACCAGAAAAGTCATTTCTGATTAAAAATTACACATTTAAAAAATTACAACATAGGACACAAAAAGTTACAGTAGCTTTCAAAATATATTGATTGAAAAAATGAACATCCCAATATCGCTTAGAGTTCCATAAATAATTTCTTCCCCTTCTAAACATTTATTTTCCTTAAAAATTCTAGTGTATATTCATATGTGTAGGTTATCTCTAATATAGCCAAGTAGGTACCCTATAAATATTTCATAAATAAATCAAATGTGTTTTTATACTTGTTTTTTTCTCGTAATAAAACAACACCAACATAGAACTCAGAGAGCCTGAGTAATAGTTGCACAGTCTGTGTGAACCAGTTTCCTGATTTGAAGAGAATATTACAGATCTTTACAAAATACTAAATGTTATTAGCCCTCCAGATGATTGAAAGGAATTATACTCACTTTAATGGCGATAGTACTAAACAATCAAAGAACCCTTATTCTCACTCTAAATTAATATCAGCAACCTTCGTAGCCATCAAGAAAACTTGTTCCAGCGGTTCCTGGGTGGATCAGTCGGTTAAGTGTCTGATTCTTGATTTCGGCTTAGATCATGATCTCAGGGCTCCTAGGATTGAGCCCTATATTGGGCTCTGTACAGATAGCTGGGAGACTAGGATTCTTTCTCTCCTTTCACTGTGCCCCTCCCCCTGCTCACTCTCGCTCTCTTCCTCAAAGTAAGTAAATAAACATTTTTAAAAAGTTGTTATAGGTTCAAGTTGGAGCAACAGCATAAAAATCCCTTTGATTTGGGGCGCCTGGGTGGCTTAGTCGGTTAAGCACCCGACTTTCGCTTAGGTCATGATCTCGCGGTTCTTGGCAGTGCTGACTGCCAGCTCAGAGCCTGGAGCCTATTTCATAGTCTGTATCTCCCTCTCTCTCTGACCCTCCCCTGCTCTTGCTGTTTCTCTCTCTCTCTCTCTCTGTCCTAGAAGTAAATAAAAATATTTTTTTTAAAAATCCCTTTGATTTTTCCATGTGGGCGTTGGTAGAGAAAGTAGAGCCTTTAAGCTCTAAAAATCTACAGAACTCTAAAAAATCAACAGAAAACATACCTTCAGGAATTGTTTTGTCTTTTTAAATTATTTACTTTTTTTTTTTTTTTTTTTTTTTTTTTTAAATTTTTTTAATGTTTTATTTATTTCTGGGAGAAGACAGTGTGAGCAGGGTGTCACGGGCAGAGCGGGCTCCAGGCTCTGAGCTGGCAGTCAGCACAGAGCCCGACGCGGGGCTTGAGCCCACGAACCGCGAGATCATGACCTGAGCGAAAGTCGGACGCTTAACCGACTAAGCCACCCAGGCGCCCCTAAATTATTTACTTTTTTAAAGGTTATTTATTTAAGGGCGCCTTGATGGCTCAGTCACTTAAGCATCCGACTTTGGCTCAGGTCATGGTCTAGCATCTATCGGTTCATGAGTTTGAGCCCTGCATTAGGCTCTCTGCTATCAGTGCAGAGCCGCATTCTGATCCCCTGTCTCCCTCTCTGCTCCTCCTCTGAGTTCTCTCTTTCTTTCTCTCTCTCTCTCTCTCAAAAGTAAATAAACATTTAAAAAAAAAAATTTAAGGGGCACCTGGGTGGCTCAGTCAGTTAAGCATCCAACTTCAGCTCAGGTCACAGTCTCACAGTTCATTAGTTCAAGCTTCAAGTTGGGGTCTCTGTTGACAGTTTGGAGCCTGCTTTAGCTTCTATGTCTCCCTCTCTCTGCCCTTACCCTGCTTGTGCTCTGCCTCTCTCTTTCTCTCAAAAAGAAATTAACATTAAAAAAATTTTTAAGCATTTAAAATTTATTTATTTTGAGAGAGAGAGAGAGCACACATGGGGAGGAGAGGCAACAAGAAGGATAAAGAATCCCTAGCAGGCTCTGTGCTGTATTATGTTAATACCTCGAGGTATTTTTTTTTTTAAATAAAAATGGCCTCTTCAACTATGTATGTTTTAATTTTGATAACAATCCCAACAGTTCACCATTTTATCTTTAAGTATTTCCTTGATTGGAGATGGGAAGAAGTGTCAAGCCTACTTTCTATTTACATGTCAAAGAAAGTTTTACCTATTAACAATTCAAGGTTACCAGAAAGAAGAGGACCAAGAGAGAATTCTGGGATATGAAGAAAACAGGAAAAAATGCATATTTTAGTTAATAAGTTGTTTGCACATATATTCTAATTAGGAGTCTTTGTTACAGCTTTTCCAATGCTGAAGATTTTATTTGCTTTTCTTTCTTACTGTTGGGTAAATAAATACTTGAGCAGAAAATGTGATAGTAGAAACCTCCTGATATCTTATTTGTATTTATTTTATAATAGATATTCATATTTTGAAAAAGACAAAAATCCATACTGGCTTTGTTAACTGGAATATCCACACAGGGACTAGCTCAGTGCTTCCTGATTAAATGACATGTATTTTCGTCTAGCAAGCTGCCCGCTAAAGGAGCGGGGCATGTCGCTGAAGGATATTATTGAGGGGTGGAGGCTTCTGACCGGCATCCCTTTCATAAAAATCATTGCTCAAATTTTCCGTGACTTAATGTCTCTCTGAAGTATCTGCTGGGCATTTTAGCCATTTGGTCGTGAGACTGCCCTCTTCTCTCTGTTACTACCCTAATGGCCCAGTCCAAACCAAAATCAACTCTCATGCTGGTGACTATAAGTCTCTACCAGATCTCCAGTTTTCGTGCCCCCGACAATTCGTTCTCCGCACAACAGCTAGAAGCATGTTTTAAAAACATAAATTAAATGAGGTCATTCCTCTCTTTCCACCCTCTACTGACTTCTAATTGCACGTGGAATTAAATCTCTTGCCCTCTGAGGTCCTGCAAAACATGGCCCTGCTGGCACCTCTGATTGAAAATCACCCCCTGCCATTTCTGCCCAACCTCCAGCCTCACAAGCATCTCTTCTGTTTCTGGGATGCCTGGGCTCCTTCCTACTACCTCCCTTCCCAGCAAGCCCATTTTGTTCCAAGGGCTTTTATATTTGTTAATTGCTCTACCTGGGTACATTTGCCCAGTTCTCATGCCTCCCTCAGTGAAACTCTGGACTTGTTTGTACAATTACCAATTTATCTCAGTCATTTATTCTCTTAGTGATGGGCACAGTGCATGGGCTAAACTTGGTGGGCAGCAATCTGAAAAGTTTCTTTCTCCCACGACTGCTCTCCTAATCAGGCAGGACAGTTCCCAGTGATGTGGCTCTAGTGATGGAACAAAACGGAAAGAGCCTGGTTCCATGGATCACAACATGGAGCACACTATCCATCAACCAGAAACAAATGCACTAGACTGCTAAAATTGTCACAAACTTCTATTGTGTTAAGCTATTGAAAATCTGGCTTGTTATAGCAGCTATAAATACCCTAAATAATATACTTAGTGAGTCCTAAATAAATGGCATAGTGATGCCTTTCATAACAGGCAGAATTATTGATAGTGCTTAGTTTTGTGACTTTATTGGCAAATCCAGAACAACAGAGCAAGTTCTGTGAAGTAGCTCATTTCAGTCATTTGTTTTTGAACTCTTCTAGAATGTTAACTCCATGCAAATACAGGCCTTATTTATATTGTTTATTGCTGTTCCTTAGCATCTAGAACACTGCCAGGTATATCAGAGATCCTCAATAACTACTTGTTAGTCAGTGCCTAGGTCGCCCAGTTGGTTGAGCATCTGACTCTTGATTCAGCTCAGGTTATGATCTCCTGGTTTGTGAGATGGAGCCTCGAGTTGGGTTCTGTGCCAAGTGGAGAACGCGTGGGATTGTCTCCTCCTTTCTCTGTTCCTCCCCTGGTCACACACATACTCTCTCTCTCACTCTCAAAAGAAACACTTTAAATAAATAGATAAATAAATAAATATTTGTTAGAAGGATAAAATATGCAATTTATAAGAGCCTTTAGTTTTTGTATATAAATCTAATTATGGGTAGATATTCTGGATAATTACAACTTTTAATGAAATAATAAAACAGCCATGTAGATAAGAAACTGACTCAGAAGGAGTTTAAAAATCTCAGGGTTTTTTTTTTTTAATGTTTTTTCTTTATTTCTGAGAAAGAGAGAGAGAAAGCATAAGCAGGGAAGGGTCAGAGAGAGAGGGAGACACAGAATCCGAAACAGGCTCCAGGCTCTGAGCTGTCAGCACAGAGCCCAACGCCGGACTCGAACCCACGAAGAGTTGAGATCATGACCTGAGCTGAAGTCGGACACCTGACCGACTGAGCCACCCAGACACCCCTAAAAATCTCAGGTTAACCCAGGTTGCCTTCTGCTTTTAAGTTGTGGGATAAGGTCAGCTGCCTCAGGTGAAGCAAGACTGTGGATTAACTTTATTACTCGGCTGCGGGTTCACACCTTCTCCAAGCAGGAACAATTTAATCCATTAAATATTAGAGCTGAAAACCTCATCACTTCCTCCTCTCACAGGATCAGAGTAAATAAAGATTATATTTTTGTCTATACAGAGCTTAACTTAGTCAATGGCAATTCAATATACACTAGCAGGAAATATTTTTCACTGTATCATTTCTCAGAAGATAATCATGAGTTCACTCCAAAAGGCTTATTTCTGAGATCCAAAACACACAATAATATTAACTTAAGTAAGACACACAATTGTGGAAATCTTCTATTTTGATTTTATTCGATTTGAAAACCTTACCCAGTCAATAAACAAATTGTACCAAAGGGTATTTTGTAAAGTATCATGTAATTTGGAAGAAATAACTATAATCTGTCTCAGTGTCGGTGCCAGCAGTTCAGAACTCAGAGGAATCAGGTTTATAATTGTAAATTAGAAGCATCATTGTCATTTCCCTGCCACTGCCATCTGCATATCACTGCCATCTGCATCCACAGAAGTCACGTCTCATACCCACATCTCTGATCCTCTGCCATCCAACCTGAGACATGCAGAACGCAGAGATGCAATCAAGGTGGGTTGCTAACACCAGACTGTGGGGGTGACGATGCATTGACAGGCACTGAGGAGTTGTGAAAGAGCCAGAAACTCCTGTAATGTCTATTCATGTTTATTCAGGCATTTCCCTGTAACCTTGGGGATGGGGAGGGGAGAGGATGGGGGAGCAGTGGGAAGAGAAGGTAATAAAAAGCAGTGACAATTAGAAATATATCTAATTGCAAGGACTGATCACTAGAAAGTGCCTTCCTGCTTAGCTGTTTCACACAGAGAGCTGCTGAGACAGAAATAACTTAAAATGGTTATTACCTCTCCCTTTACAAAATTCCCAAAATGGAGTGTGGGTTTCAAAAAGCCTCCTTTACAATGAGGCACCTGGGTGGCTCAGTCAGTTAAGTAACCAACTCTTGATTTCGACTCAGGTCATGATTTCATGGTTTGTAACTTAGAGCCCGACATCAGGCTCTGTGCTGACAATGCAGAGCCTGCTTGGGATTCTCTCTCTCCCTCTCTGCCCCTCCTCTACTCTCACTCATTCTGTCTCTCTCTCTCTCTCTCTCTCTTTCTCTCTCTCTCTCTCTCTCTCTCTCAAAATAAACAAAATAAACTTATAAAAAAGCCTCTTTTATTTACCGCATAGTGATGTCTATAAATAAACATCTTGATGTCTAGTTTCCCTCATCAAGTGTGATAGGATAATAATTTGTCATATTAACCTAGATCTTCCTCCTCCTATTGCCCAGCACCCTCTGCTGCCATCCCAAACTCTCTCTCTTTCTTATTGTCACACACACACACACACACACACACACACACACACACACACACACACCACTAATTTCAAATTGCAACCAAAGTTTTCCAAGTCCATTGTTGTGGACAGGTTTGCTATAGCCTGAAATGAAGAGAACTCTTCCAACATACATTTTGTTCATAGATGTTGTTTTATTCTGCATTGATTCTAATGTTCTGAGATAAACTTTGGTTTTAGAAGGTCCTATCCAGTTTTTATACTCACTACAGAAGAAATTAAGTTTCTTCAGCTGGGGAGAGTAAAAAAGAGAAAATGAGCTTTTGTGAGACTTAAACTGCCTCATGAAGAAAAGACCCCTCTTGGCTCCTTCATGACCTTTTTCAGAGGCATGTGGGAAGCTTTGGGGATGCTCTCTGGAGCATCTGTAGAACCACAGGAATTCAATGGGGAGAGCCCATGCATTCTGTAATAGAAGAAAAGTTTGGGGCGCTTGGGTGGCTCAGTTGGTTAAGCATCCAACTTCAGCTCAGGTCATGATTTCACGATTTGTGAGTTTGAGGCCTGTGTCATGCTCTGTGCTGACAGCTCAGAGCCTGGAGCCTGCTTTGAATTCTGTCTCCCTCTCTCTCCGTCCCTCCCCTGCTCATGCTCTGTCTCTCGAGAATAAATAAATGTTTAAAAAATATTAATAAAAAAAGAAAGAACTCCTATTTCATACAACAGTGCCCATGTCTGTATTTCCTTTCCATAGTTACAATTCAATGAAGAGTGGGAGTGAACTGAATAATCTCCAAAGTTTCTTTTATGATTCTGTATCTAAGATTCTCCTCTAAAGACTGGATTCTCCATTCCCACTGATACCCGATGCATAAAGTGTCACCAAAGAATTCTCACTGAGGTCTCTTCCACTGAATTTCTGTCTCCTCCTATCATCCAGTTTTGCCACATGGTGTAGTAAGGACTTTACCTTGGTATCATTTTGATCATTTCCCCTAAAATGACTCCAGGTGTTCCTGTTGCCAGAAACCCTTCCCTTAACCAAAGGTCCTTTTGTTCTGCTTGATTTTGGACCATCCAGATCTTGGCTGTATGCGACAAGCCACAGTGCCACCCTCACATAAAGTGTGCTCTCTCTGGCCTATGTATCATTAGATATGCCATTTAATCTGCTCTGAATGTCATTCCCGCTTTGCAGTGTCAAATCTTAGGCCTCACTCATTAAAAACCTTCCCAAGGCCAATGATCCTAATTACACAATGAAACCTCTTTATCTAACCATTTTACTAGTCTAAACACTTAGGCACTTAATGAGAACGTTTATAATTGGCTTTATAAATGTTTTCCACATATGCATAATTTTCTTTAGCTCTTTTTTTCTCTCATTAAATCAAACAACTGACTTCAGGCAAGTTGTCTTTTATTCCCCTTGAAACTCTTCACCTCATCCCTCAAAGGGGTCAATGCTTAGTAGATAGCCAAGAAATACGTTGACTAAGAAAATCAGCACTAGACCTTGGTAAACTATTGCTTCCTGTGTTTCAAGTTTTTGCAGCTTACATAAAGGAATATTAGGAAAGTAATTTACCATTAGAGAAATGTTTTGAAATCCTTGAAGAGAGAATACTCTTCAACAATTGCATGAAATACTGCCACAGTTACAATGATTTCTGGATACCTCTCGGCTACAAATCCTCCACCTAGGACCAAAAAACATTGCCACTTAAAGAAAACTGGTTAACAAAGTGCAAGGCCAAGGCACTACCTATTCCACCTGACATCAAATGGTAGACTTTGCTTTAATCTCCTGATACTAGAAAAAATAATTTTAAGGTAATTTCAGCTAAAGAAAAGCTGAAAAAACGAAAAAACTCTCTACAAAGAACAGCCCAGTACAGACTAGACCACCCATTCTCTTTTTTCTAGTTAACCTGATGGAATTAAGTTCTACAAGATGGACTCTCTACTGTAAATCAATTTAAATAAATGGTCACTTAACACTATAAAAGTATGTAAAATTCTTTGATCTACTAGCTAGGAAAACATTCTAATCTAATGACAAGGGTATCATTAGATTTCAATATTAAATGCTCATAACTCAAAATTGAACAAATGATAAAATGAATACATATTTGAATAAGAAAGCCTTTGAGGCTTGAAAGATTTTATGAAGAATACTTTAGAAAATTAGTGTGATGGTTTAGTAATCAAAATAAAGTTTGACATTTCTTGAAAAAGCTTTTGATTTGCATTATTTAAAACAATTCTAATGAAATTTAATGCAAAATATGTCTGGATGATACTAATGAATTGCTCTTATTATCAATTGCTGTCTTTTTTCTTTTTGGAATGTTCCACACGTTTCATTCTTCCCCTGATTAACCCTTTCTCATCTTTCAGATCTGACCCTAATTGTCCCTCTCTCAAAATGGCATTTTAGTTAGCCCCCAAATATGACTATTTTTTCCCTGATATTCTCACTCACTGAATCTTTGTATTTTCTTTCAACACATGTATCACAATGTAACTGTGTTTTATTTTATAGATTTATTTTGTGTTTAGTTCCTTAATAACTCCCCACCCCCCACCAACTCAACCTTTAATGCCTATGAAAGTAAGACATCCGTCTCCTTTAATTTTTTTTTAATGTTCATTTATTTTTGAAAGAGAGAGAGACATAGAACACGAGCGGTGGAGGGTCAGAGAGAGGGGGAGAGAGAGAGAGAGAGAGAGAGAGAGAGAGAGAGAATCCCAATCAGGCTCTTCACTGCCAGACTTGACCTGATGAGTGGCTCTAACTCACAAACCACGAGATCATGACCAGAGCCAAAATCAAGAGTGAGAGGCTCAATGGACTGAGCCATCCAGGCACTCCTTAAAGAAAGCTCTTTAAAATCATTAGAATTGGACACCTGGGTGGCTCAGATGTTAAGCATATGGCTTTGGCTCAGGTCAATATCTTACAGTTCATGAGTTCGAGTCTCACATTGGGTGAGTATGAGCCCCACTTCTGTTTTCTTTCTTTCTTTCTTTCTCTCTTGCTGCCCCTCACTGACTTGCACCACCTGCTCTCTCTGAAATAAAAAAATAAAATCCTCAGAATTGCAGCACCTGGTTTGCTCAGTCAGTAGGGCGTGTTACTTAATCTTGGGTTCATAAGTTCAAGCCCCACGTTGGGTATAAAGCTTACCTAAAAAAAATAAGTAAAATAATCAGAATTGTACCAAAATATAGTATAATAGAGGAAATATTGTTCTTTATTAAGTTATGTGGGACAGCTGGAATTCCTTGCATTTAATATAGCTGGTAATAATTGCAGGGGCCAAGAGCAGGCTGCTCTAAGAAGGGCCACTTTGGCATACCGATTATTTTAAATAAAAGTTTGGAGCACCTCGGTTGTTCAGTCAGTGAGTGTCCGACTTCAGCTCAGGTCTTGATCTCACAGTTCAGGAGTTCAAGCCCCTGGTGAGCCTGCTTTGGATTCTATGTCTCCCTGTCTCTCTGCCCCTCCCCTGCTCGTGCTCTGTCTTGCTCTCCAAAATAAATAAACATTAAAAAAAAAGAAGAAGAAAGAAAAGTTACTTAAAAGAAAGCCCGTACAAGGACACTCAGACCCTCCTCTGTCCCCCTGAAGGCAGGAAATAAATCTCCCATTTGAAAGGGGGACTAAGAAGTAAAAAGACATCCTTCTTATCAGATATTCTGTTTAGAAATCTTTACTAACTAAAGCTCCCAAAGTTAAGCATCTTTGTCCTGATGATTCCTAAACAGATTGTCTCAATGTTTAAAAAGTATAAAACTTCCTTCCTTGCTCATTTCTTTGGGTGTCGATTTTATAACTGGGCCTCCGTGCATATGTAATAAAACCTTGTTTGTTTGTTTTTTCCTTTTGTTAATCTGTCTCCTGTAAATTTAATTCTTGGTCCAGATGGAAGACCTTAAAAGGTAGAAAAAGAATTTTTCCTTCCTTTCGATACTATCTTCTCAAAATAAAAGAATACAAAAACTAAAACATTTACAGTATTCAACTCTAAGATAGTTTCAATTAAATTAATAAAATATGTGGTTTGGCATATGTAAGGATTTCACTCAGTTGTTTACAAAATACATGTTAATTCTAATTTGCTCATATTTGCATCTTAAAATTAGTCAATGCGTTTACAAGATAAAATTCTAATCTTGTTACTTACTATAACCCTGTGCTAATACAGTAGTCATATAAGTCTATTTAAATTAAAATCTAACACAAGGTGACAAGAGATAGCATCACATTCTGTAGTTTAAGGGTTCAGTTCTATAACACCCAGCCCCCCGCCCCGCCCCACTTCAGATACTTCTCACGAGTTCAAATTGTTGCTGACAAACTGGCGAGAGGTCAGAGATACCCAAAACCACCTCCTTGGATTTGATTAATTTACTAGAATGGCTTACAGAATTCAGAGAAACATTTTACTTACTAGATCACCAGATTATTATAAAAGGGTATAACTCAGGAGCAGCCAGATGGAAAAGATGCATAGAGCAAGGTAGGGGGAAAGGACAGGGAGCGACCACACCCTCCCCAAATCTCCAAGTGTTCACCGACCCTGAAGTTCTCCAAATTCCACTCATTTGGGTTTATATGGAGGCTGCATTACATAGTAGCCATTGATTAAATCATTGGCAATTGGTGATTGATTTTACCACACCTGAGGTCTGCGGGTGGGACTGAAAATTCTAACCCTAGATTCTGGGCTTTTTCCCCTGACAACCAGCCCTCATCTTAGGTGCTTTCCAAAAGTCACCTAATTAACATAAAACCAGTTTTGGTGGAAAGGGGTTTGTTATGAATAAACAAATACCTATTTTACCTTTTTAGCTCTGCAGTGATTTCAGGAACCAAGGGCAAGAGGCCAAATATGATGACAAAAGATACTCCCATTGCTCTTATTGTTTGGAAAATTCCAAAAGTTTTGAGAGCTATAAACCAGGAACCAAACCGTGCACAAAGACCTGATATATGTTTCTTATAAGTCACAATGATGCGCTGTTGGAGTGGTGGAGGTCCTGAGCTGACAGCCAAGAGTTCTTGAGACATCTTTGGTACAAAAAAAGTGATTTTATTAAAGCATAGGAACAGGACCCTTGGGCAGAAAGAGCTGCACTGGGAGTGTGAAGAGAGACTCCTTATATACTATGAAGTCTATGAACTCGGGGAGATAAAGCCAAAAGGGAAGCCTCCAGAAGGACTTTGATATGCTAAAGAGGACTTCTAAGATACTGGAGGCCTTGCTATTGTCAAGCTAGAGTTGTTTTTCTTCTAGTAGACATTAACAGTAGGGGGTTCCTGAAGAAATGTTATATTCTGTATTTGTCTCAAGTATTTGGTCTTCAGGTTATAAAGAAATTTAATTTTACCTGCCATTTCCTTCTTGCCTTTGTTCCCTGCATCACTAAGGAGTGGAGGGTGATGTTGGGGCTTCAGGAAACTGAGTTTATAGGTTTCTGGAGACTAGGCCTTCTTCTTACAGTTTACTAAGACATATGTAAACTCATGTCCTGCATGACACTGATCTCTTGTCAGTTAACCATTTGTTTTCTTTCCTTTGTTCTTGGGCAGCCAGAAGTGCCTGAGGAATGTCACCTTTATCCCAGCTGGGGGTGGGGAGGGTGGTGTTTATGGGATATCAGCTTAAGCTTCCTCATCAACAGTTCTGCAATTGCAAAGTAAACAATACACAAATTTCCATTACTTTGGAAGTGTAGTTGAATTTTACAAATAAAGTTTTATGCAAGCCCCTAATTAGTCATCAAATTTCATTATAAATACTCAAGCAGTCTGAATAAAATATATTCATTCTTATAAATACACTGATTCTGTCTTACCTCTATAAGAGGTTTAGGAAACTAGTTGTGATCTATCAAAAAAGTTATATCCATTTTTAGGACCTGTATCTGCATACCATGGACAACATATCAGATAAGCAGAACCTTCACGATTCTAGTAAATTTCAAATCTAGAATTTTGGAAAAGCTTCACCAAAGCACAATAGTCCAAAGCTTCAGCTAAAAGTAACCTGGTGTCATACATTAATTTGGGTGATTTTATAGAATTATAGCCATAGAACCATAGTTATCAATATACTCTTGGTGTACTTGTGAATTAGTTATATGGATCTTAAAACCAACAACAAAAATAGAATAAATAGGGGCACCTGGGTGGCTCAGTCAGTAACCATCCGACTCTGACTCAGATCATATCTCATGGTTCCTGAGTTTGAGCCCCAAACTGGGCTCTGCACTGACAGCTCAGAGCCTAGAGCCTACTTCAGATTCTGTCTCCCTCTCTCTGCCCCTCCCCTGCTCATCTTCTCTCTATCTCAAAAATAAATAAACATATAAAAAATAGAGTAAATATATATTCTAGAAATCTGAAAGTAAAATAGCTAGAAAGATTTCATTGCCCACGCAGAAAGCTAGATGGCCACTTTCCAAAATGTCCCATGAAACGTCTTTATCTTGGTGAATTGAACACAATATGACCTATGCTTCTTGATTTTATAGTATATAAATGTTTAGATTCATTATAGAAATATTTAAAATCATGAAAACTATTTTTAAAAAAGGAACAGGCCCAAAATACTCATTAGACTCCACAAAAGCAAACTAATATTTTATTGGAATTTCAGCCATTCCCAGGAACATGACCTTTAAGCAGTCAATCAGTAATTACCAGGTCATCAGCAATAGCACTAGGAATTTATCCAAAGCATACAGGAATGCTGATTCATAGGGGCACTTGTACCCCAATGTTTATAGCTGCACTTTCGACAATAGCCAAATCAGGGAAAGAGCCCAAATGTCCATCAACAGATGAATGGATAATGAAGAATATATATAGATATATTATATGGTTTATATATACGATGGAATACTACTTGGCAATGAGAAAGAATGAAATCCTGCCATTTGCAACAACGTGGATGGAACTGGAGGGTATTATGCTAAGTAAATAAGTCAGTCAGAGAAAGACAGATATCATATGTGGAACTTGAGAAACTTAACAAAAGACCATGGTGGAAGGAAGGGGAAAAATAGTTTCAAACAGAGAAAGTGGCAAACCCATAAGAGACTGTTAAATACAGGGAACAAACTGAGGATTGAAGGGGGGTGGGGGAGAGGGGAAAATGGGTGATGGGCATTGAGGAGGACACTTGTTGGGATGAGCACTGGGTGTTGTATGTAAGCGATTAAACACGCCAATCTACTCCCAAAACCAAGAGCACACTGTATATGTTGTATGTTAGCCAACTTGACAATAAATTATATTTTTAAAAAATTACGAGGTCAGCACTAGCAAGATCGATCTCCCACCCATTCCCCAAGAAATGTTACCTGCCTGAAATAATCCTTGCTTTTGTTTATGACTTCATCCCACCTCTCTTCTGCCTTTAAAAACCTTCTATTTTGTACAGCTTGTCAGGACTCCCTTTATTTGTTCAGTGGGATGCTGCCCAATTCATGAATCATTGCATAAAGCCAGTTAGATCTTTAAATTTACCCAGTTGAATTTTGTTTGTTAATGAAACTGCTAAGTCCACTCTCAAGAGACTGATAACGTATTACGAGAGGAAGAAAAATTGTCTAGTGAAGCAGAGTTTTGCACTAAATGATCAGATCAGCCCATTCCCTTTCTTTAGATAGAAGGCAAATTGTCTTAAGGTTGCTTGATCAACACAGGATCAAGTGCAAGAGAAACTAGTGGCTTGACAAAGACATTTAATGACATCAGACTCATAGATTAACATATATATCTCTAGCCTGACCAGTTGAGATTCTATATCTACTCACTGGTGAGGGCACCAATCTCCCTGTGCTTTAATGAACACTTAAATTAGGGCCATATGACTCTTGTCAGAGTTCTTTGCCTCTTGAATGACATAGTTTTTTCTCTATGCATGTGAGCATTTTCTGTTACCTTACTTTTCACCAGGAACTCCTGGAACACAAGCAGGGGAGGGGCAGAGTGAGACAGAGAGAGAGAGAGAGAGAGAGAGAGAATCCCAAGCAGGCTTAGTGCTGACAGTGTGGAGCCTGATACGGGAATCAAACCCACAAACCCTGTGGTCGTGACTTGAGCCCAAGCCAAGAGTCAGACGCTTAACCGACTGAGTCACTGAGGCTCCCCTAAAAACTTTCCTTCAGATCCAGTATTTAAACTAAAATGAACAACCAGTGTTTTCTTAACCACCGAAATATAAAACTACAGTGCTAATGTTTATCACTATCATGATTAATTAACATTTGTGACTATTTTATTTAAACATGTATTTTGAAAACACAGCATTTCCTTTAACCAAGGAGCTTATGTTTGCAGAGAAACATGTCAAGATCAATGAGAAAAGATGTTTATTGGAAAGAGTGCTAGATTGGAAGAAAGGAAAAACAATAATTTAAACTCTCAGGGTTTCTGTTTCATTAGATATAAAATGAGAAAGTTGGGCTTTATTATTTTTGTCACAGCTTCCAACATTATGATGTTATACCTCTAATAAGAAAATGAGGCAACCACAAAACATGGGGTTAGAAAATCAAATCAAAGTCAAATCAATAAAATAAGTGTTATTGTATCATTAAATAATACTGTTCCATATTGGGGATTTCATCTTTGTAGTATCTTCTAAGTAAATTTCAATAAGTAAACAATATGATGCCCTTCAAGCCAGGTGTTCTGTTCAGTGTGTTAATCTTTTTTCAGAACTCTAGGGAACTTAAGGAAAATAATGTTCTAGGAGGATAAATGGCATTCTAGTGGCCTTAATTTGTAAAATCAAATGTCTTTAATCTAGACTGGATGTGGAGAAGTTACATTGAGACTTGGGAAAACAATCAGAGCAAGAATATTTAAGGGGGAAAGCAATTTTTTTTTCATAAAAGAATATACAGAAAAGCTGTTGATAGGGGCACCTGGGTGGCTCAGTTGGTTAAGCCTCCAACTTAGGCTCAAATCATGATCTCATGGTTCATGAATTCAAACCCTGCATCAAACTCCGTGCTGACGACTCAGAGCCTGGAGCCTGCTTCAGATGCTGTCTCCCCCCTCTCTGCCCCTGCTTGCCCTATGTCTTTCTCTCTCTCTCTCTCTCAAAGAATAAATAAACATTAAAAAATTGTTTTAAAGAAAAGCTGTTAACAGAACAATAAAGTAGCTGGATGGTTTATTTTAGAAAATCTAAATGCTTCGATAAGAATTTTGTGCAAATAAGAACACTAACATTTGACGGGAGCTGAATATGCCACCCCACAATGTGCCACTTTGGCATGTGGATTGTTTTGAATGGAAGGTACTTAAGACCCAGCAGGCTCAGAAAAAGCTTTTTACCTCTCCCTAACTGCCTAAAAGAATTTAGATGGGGAGCCTGAACAGGAAGAGAGCTATTACCAGAGAAAGCTTTTTATTTTTTTCCCCCCTTTTTTTAATAGTTTATTGTCAAGTTGGTTTCTGTATAATACCCAGTGCTCATCCCCACAAGTGCCCTCCTCCATGCCCATCACCCCCATTCCCCTCCCCCCATACCCATCAGTCCTCAGTTTGTTTTCAACATTCAGAGTCTCTCATGGTTTGCCTCCTCCCTCTCACCCCTATTTCCCTTCTCCTCTCCCACTGTCCTCCATTAAGTTCCTCCTAATCCTCCTATACGTGCAAACATATGGTAGCTGTCCGTCTCTGCCTGACTTATTTTGCTCAGCATAACACCCTCATGGAATACTACATGGCAATGAGAAAGAATGAAATCTGGCCAAGAGAAAGCTTTTTCTATTAGAAAGACTTGGCCTGGCTTGGCAAACATCTGATTACCAAACAGCTGTTATTCTCATCTTCCGGTCAATTGTCTTCCTTCCCTTTGAAGCCCAAACCCCTACCCCCTTCTCCTTACCTCAGGATGGTATATAGGCCTCCACTGCCTGACTGCCTGGGAGTCTTCAGTCTTTGTGAGGCACCTTATGTTTGAAACTGTTTTTTCTTCTGTTAATCTGTCTTACGTCAATTTAATTATTAGATCAGCCAAAGAACCTAGAAGCGTAGAAGGGGACATTTTCCCTCCTCAATACATAATATAAAATCCTTAAAATCATTTTGAGGCAAAGGGAGCTAATCCGGAAAATAATTCCTTGTCACAGTTTGACAATTAGGCTGAATTGGCACTAGAAACAATTGCAAAATGTGTGTCTGACTGGCTGTCCCAAATCATAACTCTGGTGTAGAATTTGACCAAACTATGAATTGGCCGAATGTTTACACATTATTTGGATAGACAGATGACTATTAATAGTCATCATAGTGTCTCTCTGATCAAATGGGGCCCACAAATGTGGGATGACAATTGATTGGGTAGAAGCCTCTGGTAGAAGCCAGTGGTACAGGAGGCTAAAGAATTCCCCTGAGGTGGAACAAAGGAGATAGAAGTTTATTGAATACACCCCAAGGGGGCAGCGGGCCAGACAGCACAGGAGATACTCTGCCATGACACAGTGGATGGAGGTTGTATTTAAAGGGGGAAGGAGAGGGGGTATGGTGACGTATGGAATTTTCCCTTTTTTTTGGAAACTGTGCCTGCTTGTAAGTAGCCCATTGGTTAGTTAGGGCCTGTGGATATTTTGAGGGGGATGGGTTGCCTCATGGGCCTGTGTGTATTCAGCTAGGGGGTCTTGGTGGGCCCTGTCTACATTCCATTACTCAAGCTTTCTGCTTAAAAGTGGCCTCTACAATTATTATCTGCTGACTTTCCTTTTTTGTGTGTGATTCAACTTTCAGATGAAGAGCACTTACTCCAAAACCTCTTAGTTCCCAACCATTCTCTTTGTTGTTTACAAAAGCCGTTCTTGGTCACAAAGCTTCCTCAGTAATTGAGTGTGACAGGAACTTAAAAAGACTTAAAAGGTGCGTGAAGGCATCTAGAGATAACTGGGTCCTAAACACTTAAATATTTGTGTGCAATTTGGAATGAAAGACAACCCTGAAAGGCATATTTTAAAACCCTCATCCTCAGCCTTTATTACTAATGACTTTTCTGGTATGTTGGTTGTTATGGTGGCTGAATGAGATTGGGGTGAAAGGTTTTCAAGGCACCGATGAGAGCTCTGACTTCTGACTTCAGAGCTGACTTTCCAAAGCTGACTTTCCAAAGTTTGAATCCAGACTTAGCCATTTCCCATCTGTGTGACACTGATCAAATCACATATCTCTCTGTGCCTCAGTTTTCTCATCTGCAAAATGAGGATAACAGTATTTTCTCAGAGGATTATTGTGAGGATTAAATGAATTACTATTTGTGAAACATTTAGAATAGAGTTTGGCATACAGTTAGTGCCATATATGTGCATATTACATAAAATTTAAAATTTTTTTTTAATGTTTTATTTATTTTTGAGAGAGAGATAGAGACAGAATGAGCAGGGGAGGGTCAGAGAGAGAGGGAGACACAGAATCAGAAGACAGGATCCAGGCTCTGAGCTAGCTGTCAGCACAGAGCCCGACGCAGGACTCCAGCTCACCAACCGTGAGATCATGACCTGAGCCGAAGACGGACGCTTAGCTGACTGAGCCACCCAGGCGCCCCTATATAAAAAAATGTTAATGGAAACAAATACACGAATATTTCCTTCTCTGAATATAACTTGAAATGGGGCAGAGCTCGTTTTCATGATGCCAAAAGGCACTATGAGAACAATAAAGCAACCTAAAATTGAGTGTGCCTAATGTTCTTTGTCTTTTATTGGATACCATAGAACATTAAAGTCTGGTGGCTGCAGAACACCCAAGGTGGGGATTGATAAAATTATTTGGTCTTATTAAAAATAGATATTTTAGATTAGATAATATTTTTACAGAGAAAATAAATTTCAACAAGTTATCACAAAGCATAAATGGAGTCTTATTAAAAATGGATATTTTAGGTTAGATAATATTTTTATAGAGAAAATAAATTTCAACAAGTTATCACAAAGCATAAATGGAGTCCAAATTAATGAGGTTTAACTGAGTGGTTTAAGCTAGCAAGATCTGACACATTAAATTGAAATTATACATGGAATTAAAGCATACAGAACTCATTTAGGAAATGATTCATTCTTTTTTTGTGAGTTGCCAAGGTTCTATTTAGCACATCAAAGAAGACTTTGACACTTATTAGCTATGTGGCTTTGGGAGAATCACTCAGATTATCTAAAGTCTTTTCCTTATTAGTAAAATGGAGTTGACAATACTCCACAATCTGTCCCCAACCCTGCACTGCATCCTACTTCCCTATGGAGCAAGTGGGAATATAAAACAATTTTGTAAGGGCACCTGGGTGGCTCAGTCGGTTAAGAGTCTGACTGTTGATTTGGCTCAGGTGGTGGTCTCACAGTTGATGTGATCAACTGTGTTGGGCTCTGTCCTGACAGTGTGGAGCCTGCTTTGGATTCTCTCTCTCTCTCTCTCTCTCTGCCCCTCCCCTGGTCATACTCTCTTTTTCTCTCAAAAATAAATGTTTAAAAATACCTATAAAAATTAAAAATAAAAATAATAAAGCAGTTTTCTATATGGATAAAACTGAATGTGTATCCTAGTTTGGGTTTCCCTGACAGCAGAGCTTGTGACAAAGGTTTGGGAATAGGATATTTATTTGACAGGTTATCCATGGAATGATAAAGGAGAGAGCAAGGATGTCTGACTGGAAAACCAATAAGAAGCTGGTTTTCCCTCTGGACAAATAGGCTCGGTCTCCATGAACCATGTGAGGAATTGTGTAGAATTCCCTGTGGGGTTGGCTTCCCCCAAAGGATAGGAGGCTGGAGCATTTCACTATAGACTGCCAACCTCCATTGGTTGATGTTCTCTTTGGGTACGTTAAAAGCCTGGCCGGACCTATCAGCAGGCAGGAGAAAGCCTTGAGACAGAAAAGCAGAGAGGCTAGGGTGCCCTTAAATTGGCACACTGGGAGTGTGCAAGGTACTGTCCACTATAGCAGTAGGTGAGGTCAGAGGTGAGCAGAGGAGATGAGGCATCAACAGTAATGGTATCTGCTGCAGTGCATTTTACTATGTCCTTGTGAGTAGAATTAAACCTGAGGTATTGCATAGAGAGTAATAATTCACTCTGGTCCATCAAAGCTTTTTGTTTGCTGCGTTGTGCCACAACAAAGTGTCTACTCTAGCCTTCAGAGCAAGGCCAGGCTTCTCTCATCAGCTCTCTGTAATACTTTAATCCCCCTATTTTCCTAACCAAAGATTCTTCCACCTTCACTTTTGGGAGGCCGAATTTAACAAATCAGCGTCTGGTAGCTTCTGCCTTGTCCTGGCCACCATGATTAAAACTGGCATTCTGTATTATATATGTATCTAGCTTTCCTCTGTTTTCATATTTATCATATGCTGCTGTAGAGATATTTGAATTTCTACCTTTTCTCTCCCTACCATGATTTATATCACACTGTGAACTACAAGAAAGTAATATCAATTAATTTTAAATGCAAGTGATTCAATTTTCTACAACCTTCAGAATATTTTAGAAGTCTATGTGGTGGTTAATTTTAACTGTCAACTGTCAAGTGCCCAGATATTGACTTAAACATTATTTCTGTGTGTGTGTTGGGGAGGGGGGAGTGGGTTCTGGATGGGATTAACATTTAAATCAGTAGACCGAGCAATATGGATGAACCTTGTCCAATCCACTGAAGGCCTGAATAGAATAAAAAGCTGAGTAAGAAAGAATTCTCTTTCTCTGCCTTTTTTTTTAATGAGCTGAGACATGGATTTTCTCCTGCCTTGGGACTCAGACTAGGACTCACATTGGAATTTACACCATTGGCTCTCCAAGGTCCAAACTTCTCAGTCTCCATAAACAAGTTAGCCAATTCCTTAACAAAAAGAAACACACACACACACAAATTGGTTCTGTTTCTCTGAAGAACCCTGACAAAAATATTCTAATTTCCAATGAGATTTAGTAAATTCCTCATTGACCTATAAACTGATATGGTTCTGGTTTCATTTGGTAAAAAAAAAAAAAAAAACCTAGAGAATTGTAAGTAACTCTGTTTATATCAAAAGAAAAAAAAGAAACTCTTCTTTGATTTTGTTTTCTGTTCTCCCCCTCATAATAGCCCATACAAAACAAATAGAGTGTTAGGGTTGCTCTTATACATTGCCTTAAACTCCCAGCTCACAACTTTGTTTCTTTATATAAATAAATACCTGTGGGATCTTTAGTAGGAAGATGTAGAATGTGTTCTTTCTTTAATATTTTCATAGCACAATTTATTTAAAAGGCATGATAAATAGATATTCTTAAGTTTTAAAACTGATAATGTAAGTATATATAGAATTAAAATTTGGAAAATTATTAAATGAAATACAACTATTAGTTGAAACTATGAATGAACATCTAAGTAAAGGTGAGGGTACCATTTCATGTATTCATAAAAACCAGAGATGCCTGAATCGTGACTAAAGTGAACTGAAGGCAAATTATGGAAGACCAATGTCTTCATCTAATTTCAATATGTGTATTATATATTGCAAAGTATTGCAGAGAAGTGAAATACTTTAGGACCAAAACTGTAAATACTTTCCTGGAAATGAAATATTAATTTCTCTTAAACAACAAATGTCATACTTTTAAAGTATCTTCAAGCCATGTGTTAATGATCAGGATCACAATGCCTCAGTAATTCTCCTCCTCAAAGGAAAGGATATTTGGTAATAACAACACCCAGAATGCACAACTTCAGTGCCGGTCATGGCTTGGAACCAAATATTGGAATCATCTATAAAAATCTCTTAAAATTCTCAACCATTCTTCAAGATAGCTGTTTTAAATCCTCATTTTATGGAGAAGGAAACATAGACTCTGGGGAAAAAATTCACTGAGTCAAATAAGGAAGAGGAAGAACCAGACTTTGAAACAGATTTGCCTGATCCAATGCAATATTCTATCCTCTATATTAAACTACACCATGTTCGTCCCTATTGTGATGACAGCATAATAGATTATCCTTGTCAGCTATAAACAATATACGCAGCTTAATATGTATAAATTGTCATTCAGTGCTGCTACAAGTATATTATAAAATGGATGAAAAGAAAAAGAAAGAGCAAGGTCAATATTTTTACAAGCTTTACTACGGTATATTTACATTCTTCACAAGCCACTTACTTGAATTTGAGACTAAACTACATCTCTTGTCACTTTCTCTCATCATTTTTCATCGCCTAGGCCCATCCTCACCCAGCAGTGTTGATGAAATAGCTACCAGGTGAAAAAGCGCAGTATGTATCTGGAAAATTGTCAGTTCTGTTTAAGAGGCTTAAGTATGCATCAGATGTTATAAGAAAGGAAAGAATGTTCTTACACCTGTCATTAGGGGCACTTGTTCGATGGGGGGAGCCATCTGGGTTTTGTGCAGCCTGAAGCTTGTCTGATTTGCACAGCCTCTTGAAGAGGAGAGATTATATAAATCTCAATATAAAATTGAGATTAAAGTTAAAAAATTAGGTTGGAAAAAGGACTATTTATTGGGGATGCCTGGCTGGCTCAGTGGGTAGAGGATGTGACTCTAGTTCTCAGGGTCATGGGTTCAAGCCCCATGTTGGGCATAAAGCCAACTTTAAAAAACATTTTAAAAAAGAAAAGGACTATTTATTGAAAATGGGAAAAGAAATAACAAATTATAAATTTTCAAAGCTGATATATACTGCAAGCACCACAAAATCCAGAAAAAAAAAATTACTTAGTGAACTGCTTGAGACATCTGTGAAACACTTTTATCTCTGATATTTCTTGTCTGTGTACTTTTTGATTCGTTCTACGTGTTGCAAGAATTTTATAGTATCATTTTCTATACAGAATCCACTTGTAATGGTTAATTTTATGTGTCAACTTGACTGGACTAAAGGATGCCCAGATAGCTAGTAAAACATTATTTCTGGATATGTCTGTAAAGGCGGTTCCAGAAGAGATTAGCATTTGAATCCATAGACTGAATAAATGAGATTGGTTTCACCAGTGTGTGTGGACTTGATCCAATCCACTGAAGGCCTGAAGAGAGCTAAAAAGTGGAGGAAGAATGAATTTGCCCTGTGCTTGAGCTAAGATGTTTATCTTTCTTGTTCTCCAATATAATTGTGCTTGGTTCTCTGGCCTTTCTACAACTGGGACTTACACCTTTGGCTCTTCTGGTTCTCAGGCATTCGAGTTTGGAGTAGAACAACATCACCAACTTTCCTGAGTCACCATCTTGCAAATGGCTGACCATGGGACTTCTCGGCCTCTGTAACTGTATGAGTTAATCCCTCATAATAAATTTCTTTCTATAAATCTACATATATCCTATTGATTCTGTTTCTCTAGAGAACCCTGACTAATATACCAATCATTTGACTAGCATGGCTAATTTATCAAACATGTTTTAGTCAAATATGCTTCACAAGTGTCAAATGCAGTTGTGCTCATCTGTTTAGATTCACTGCACTGTGGTAGTTGGGTTCTTTCTTTTTTTTTAAGTTTATTTATTTTGAGACAGAGAGAGAGAAGACACTGGGGAGAGGCAGAGAGAGAGGGAAAGAGAGGATCCCATCAGGCTCTAAGCCACAAGCAGATAGCCCAAGGCAGGGCTAGATCTCAGGACCCTGAGATCAGACCCAGCTGAAATCAATAGTTGGATTCTTAACCAACTGAGCGACCCAGGTGCCTCTTTGATAGTGGGTTTTTAAGCTTCCATGCAAAGTGTTTAGTTTTAAAGTTTCAGAATTGCTCAAGAATATTTTCACCCTACTAATTCCAACAGGTTATGTTTAATTACTCACATATTAGGAAATTATTTTTGAAGGGTGGTTTGAATTTGAGTTTCTAAAAAATGCAGGAGGGTATGAATAAAATAGCTTATAATAAACTCCTGTATTACATGAGAAGAACCTGTCAAATCACATTTTTGGGGCCTCTGAGTAGCTCAGTCAGTTAAGTGTCTGACTTCAGCTCAGGTCATGATCTCATGATTGGTGAGTTTGAGCCCTGCTTTGAACTCTGAGCTGACAATGCAGAGCCTCCTTGGGATTCTCTCTCTCTCCCTCTCTCTCTGCCCCTCCCCACTGTCACTTTCTCTTTCTCTCTCTCAAAATAAATAAACTTAAAAAAATAACTACTCACAGCATATACAAATTCTTTTTAATTGGCCAAGCTGAATGCACACAATGCACACATACATGCACATACACAGAGAGTTTTACCTTTTCAATATAAATGCAAACTATATCTTGGTTGTTCAAAATTCAGATGTAAAAGCTTCAATTTTTTAAGTTTATTTATTTATTTTAGAGAGACAGAGAGCATGCTTGTGAGTAGGGTAGGGGCAGAGATAAAAAGAAGAGAGGGAAGAATCCCAAGCACGGTCCCCACTATCAGCAAGGAACCCAGCTCAGGGCTTGATCTAATGAACCTCGAGATCATAACCTGAGCTGAAATCAAGACTTGGACACTTAACTGACTTAGCCACCCAGGTGCCCCCTGATGTAAACACTTTAAACAAAATATCGAGAGTGGATTCATCAGCCACTAGAGTCTTCTTCCTAGAGCAACCTTAATTTGTATTCAATAGAGCATTTACAGCCTGCCTTGCACTCCCGCGAAGAGCTAGGTCTCTAATGCAATCAAGAATACAAATTAATGTTGTGCCAATTAAATGGGCTTCATGATAAACAGTGTAGTTGCAAGAGTGTCTTTCCTTCAGCCTGACAAGGTAGATACAGTTGTCAAATTTATGCTTTTCTTCAGTTTGTAAATCTTCCTTGATAGTGTTCTTGAATTTAATAGCACTCCTATTATTGCACTACTGAATACATCTTTTAATATTTAGAAACAGTTTTATTTTTGAAATGTATTTCTTCCTCCACTCACTGTTGATGAGATTCCCGCTGTTGTATGCCAGGTATTGTTCTGGAATCTAATGCTGACCTGGCAGGTAAAGGACAGATAAGCTTACATAAAAACAGAAAATGCAAATACTTCATAACTCATTGATTTATTAAAATGAATGAATTTATCTCTAGCCAGACATCTGGGGCTACAATTAGAATGTCTCTTTAATTTGAAGGATGAAAAAAAGGTCAAGGGCTCACAAGCCCTGTAGGGTAAACACCATGAAGGTAGCTGGAACCACTGGGAAGCATCAGAGCCACTTGGGAAAGCAGAGATGGAAAAAGCAAAAGCAAAGAGGAGAGTCCAAAGGACCATGACAGGATCCAAGCAAATCTATTCTCCTCTCTCTGAAGTATCTCAAAGCCCTGCTTTTGCAAATCATTTCTGTCCTCTAAAAGAGCATGAAATGTTTTTAGCAACCAATACTTGAAAGACCAAGGGCAGTCTGATTGGTTTTTGAGACAGACCATACTGGTGATGGGAACAAGACAGCAAAATACAAATGTGATCTCACCCAAACATTGACATTATGCTTCCTGGCTTTGTCATTGAGACAAACTATGAGAGGGTGGAGGACAAATGGAGTCCAAAATCCACCATATATACATATCATGCTAGACAGTTTTCAAAAAAGGGACATCTAACCATCTGGCCATAGCTTTTAGGCATTTTCCTGCCAAACTATGAAGAGAATAGTGAGAAGAAAAAGAACACAGAAAAAGCAAAAACTTGCATTAGATAATACCTTATCATTTTCTGTGGTTCAGTCATTAGGTTTGCTTTCTTTCTTTCTTTCTTTCTTTCTCTTTTAATGATAACACTAGGGTTTATTAAGCTATGTCTTAGTACAGGCACTGGGGTTTGCGCATGGTCCTCCTGATGTATAAGCCTGACCATTCTGTCAATTTTTCTTGAGCAATGACACCAGGAAATTGACAGCTAAGTGGATGCTGTACACAAGCTCATCGTCTGTCATCTTTATGTAGGCAGCAGCCAGGACCAGACACAGCACCTTCTTCACCTGGAATTTGATCATGGGCTTCATTTCATCCACTTTGGCCACCATGTTCTCATTGTGGGTCAGCAAGGAAGAGAAATTGCCAGCCTTATTCAGACCTGGACCCAGGATTCATGGGATCTGCTTGATCAGAGATTCTGAAGCCAAAACAGGATCATACTTCTTGCCCAGCTTCTTGACTAAGTTTTTATTCTTGTTGAGTTCTTCAGTGCCTCAGTGTCCATATGGGGAATATCTATAGCCATGGCCTCACCACAGTGCTGCTCGTCCCTCAAAACATACAGAGAACTTGGGGTAGGGAATGAACTTAAGCCTGATGGTGCCCAAGAAGTGTTTGTCCTTCTGAGGGTCATAGTTCTTTAAGCTGATCTGCAGCTCCACGGTCTCCAAAAACTTCCGGAACTTACACTGGTCTCCGTGCAGGACGTCCCACATAGCCTCATACAAGACGTTGGGGAAGACTTTGCTGCTCAGGTTGCCTCACTGCAATAACCAGAAATGAGTGTCCCTAAGTTTCTTTCAACATTAAAGAGAGACAGTATGGCATAGAGAAACAAAGCAAAAACTCTAGAAATCAACTGCTGTAATTCAAATCTCAGCTCTGCCACTGACAAATTATGTGAGTATCAACAACTCACTTAAGCTCTTTTGTGCCTCAGTTTCTTCTTTTACAAAACAGTAGAAATAATGGTAATTTATATCAAATGTTCTTGAGGATTAGAAAAGAATACATATATATATATATACATACACATAAACATACATACATATATACATGTACATGCATATATACATATATATGGTGGTAGTAGTTACCCATGAAAAAGGAACCATTAGCAGAATTCCCATGAGCTTCAAATATTACACAAAGTTTTTTCAAAGATACAAGTAAGCGGTAGGTTTTACATTTGTACTGTGCATCTTCTAGGCCAGCTCCCAAATAGATTTTCTCTAGAGCATGTTTTATTTAAAGATATAAAGTGAATTTCAATTAACGCAGTGCTAACATGTAAAGGATGTCCCCTACATGATATTTTCAATGTTGAAAAGACTGTTTTCCAAAATGTGAGGGTCTGAGCTGGGGTGGAGATGGGAGTTAGCATATTAAATAAGAGTGATAAACATTAATCGAGCCTCTACTAGATTAGCACATTTCATTTATTCTCATTTACTGCCTATACCCATCTCAAAAGGTTAAATGTTATCTATCTTTTACAAATAAGAAACCTGACATTCAGTGAGGTTAAGTGAATAACTCAAGGTCACACAACCAGAGAATAACATAATTGGGAGTTGAAGTAATGTTTATCCAGATGCATAAAATAATTAGGGGACCTAACATTTATTTTGTGCCTTCTGCATGTTCTGTGTTAGTGCCTTCATAGCACTATCACCCACTGATGGCCCAAGAGCCAATTATGTAAGGAATATTTATATTATCATTCCATGGATGAAGAAATTGAGGATTGGTGGGGTTGAATAACCTGGACCAGGTCTCAGAGACAAGAAGTACTATGTAAGAGATTCAAAGTCTGTTTTTCGTGTAACATAGGATTATAAAAAGCAATCATATTTTGTTGATGCCTTTGATTTTTAAAAGACCATTTTGAGAAATTATTACATATTTTTATGAAAAATAAACTAAACTAAAATTAGATTTTATGTAAAAAGATTCTTAGTCATTACAATATTGTTGGAAGCCCTGAAATACTTAGGCACCATTTAAATGACAGAAATTAAAGGATGATTTGCTCAGGATATAAGATGTAGTTTGGCTTATATTCAAGAAGGAAGAGAAATCTCAGATCTTTCATTGAAATAAAAGGATTTCTTTCTGTATTTATATTTTAGAAAATGTTATTCAAAATATATTTTATAAAAGTAAAACTAAAATAAGCTTGTTATAAATGCTTTGTGTTTAAAAAAGAGTTATTATCAGTTCAACCATTATGATTATAGGATATTGTCTTAAAAAAGGAAAATAGTAAAAATCACTTGAAATATATAACCTTCGCTTTACCTCGAAACATTTTCAAAGGGATATTTTAAGAAAGCTATGAAAACCAAATTGTTTGGCTTCTGAATATGTTCTTTGTGCAATAATAGTTAAATAGGAAATTACAAAGTATAAGACATGCCATTTTGCCATTATGATGTGGTGGATAGTATAAATATCTTTCCCAAACTTAAATGGAAATACAAAATTAAATGGTAATACTTTTGTTTGGCATCACTTTTTAAAAGTGTACGGTGAAAGTAGTGTTTCTCATTACACATAATATTAGAAATCAAATTTTGAATTGAATTTGTTATTTTAAAGATGGCAACTGGTAATAAATATCTTTCTGGAAAGTGTAACATTTCAGAGAGTAGCAGAATGTTGACTATAAAAACTATTTCGATCTTGCTTTAATGTAGGCCTAACATAAGAACAACTTTATTTGTTCTCACATTAAACATTTTATTTAGACATTAAACAGAAGTTTTCTGATGTCAAGTCTTTACCAAAACTGAATAAAAGCTTGTTTGCAATTGTTTGGATGAGGCTTTCTTGTGCCAATGTCATAATAGATCTCTTTTCAGTGTGCTAACTTCTGAATTGCAAATTTTTAGAAACGTGTTTTAGCTATAATTCACACTTGTGGCAACTAAATGAATACACACTTTTCAGCAAGTAAAAAACCACTTATAGCTTCTATTGAATAAAAATATACGGTATTTGTTATGTTAAAACTGATCATTGTTGAGCTTCTGGAGCTACAAACTTAACTATTTGTTACTACCAAAGGGCATGAATTAATAGGATTAAATTTCCAGACTACTATATTAAGAATGTTCAGTGGCACCTAAGGGGCTCAGTAGGATAAGCATCTGACTCTTGATCTTGGTTCAGGTCATGATCTCACAGTTTGTGAGACTGAACCCCGCATCAGGCTCTGGGCTGACAGCATGGAGCCTGCTTGGGATTCTCTCTCTCCCTCTCTCCCAGTTCCTCCCCTGCTATTGCTCTTTCTCTCTCTTTTGAAATAAATAAACTTAAAAAAATCTAATTTCAAAGAACAAGAATGTTTAGGATAGAGATTAAATTTGCTAATATAACTGGAGACCATCTTAATTCTGAGTTCTCAGAATTTAGTTTTCTAATGTGGAGTAAACAGAGTTAAAGCAGCTTGTTGACAGCATTGAGCAGTGCCCATATAATGTTCTAGAACATTTAAAGACCTGCCACTGTAAATAAGTGCCAAATGAAAAAATTCTTTTTTGTTTTTATTTTAGGTTTGTCCATTTATTTTTGAGAGATAGCACAGGGGAGGGGCAGAGAGAGAGAGGAAGAGAGAGAGAATTCCTGACAGAGTGGAGCCCAATGCAGGGCTTGAACTCATGAGCCATGAGATCAGTACCTGAGCCAAAATCAAGAGTCAGACACATTTAACCGACTGAGTGACCCAGGTGCCCCTAAAAAATTCTTGTTGTTTAATGCTTGGAAATAATTTTGGCTCATCAACCAAGATAAGCACATTAAATTTTTAACAGCTTAATTTTTCCAAAATAATCTACTGATTCAATACAATCCCAATCAAACCCAATCAAGTTATTTTCTGAATATTGATGAACTGATTCTAAAGTTTATACAGAAAAGCAAAAGAGAGATGTCTGGCTGGCTCAGTCAGTAGAGCATGTGACTCTTGATCTCGGGGGTCATGAGTTCAAGCCTCATATTGGGCCTGGAACTTACTTTAAAAAACAAAAAAGAAAAAGGAAAAGAAAAGAAAAGCAAAAGATATAGAATAGTCAACACACTATTGAAGGAGAAGAACAAATTTGAAAGATTGACACCACCCGACTTCAAGACTTACTATCAAGCTACAGTAATTAAGACAGTGCGGCATTGGGGAAAGAAAAGACAAATAGGCAGATGGGACAGAATGCAGAGCCCAGAAATAGACTCACATAAGTATCAACTGATCTCTAACAAAGGAGCAAAGACAATACAGTGCAGCAGAGATAGTCTTTTTAAAAAAATCGTGTGGGAATAATTGGACATCCACATGGGGAAAAAATGAATCTAGACACAGAACCTTACACTCTTCACAATAATGAACTCAAATGGATCACAGACCAAAATGTAAAACTCCAAACTATAAATCTCTTAGAAAACTGAAGAAAACCTAGATGGTCTTGGGTACAGCAGTGACTTTTTAGACATAACACCAAAGCTATGATCCATGAAAGAAATAACTGATAGACTGGACTTCATTAAAATGAAAAACTTCATTAAAATGAAAAACACCAAGTGACTGAGAAGACAAGCAAGGCAAAAAATATTTGCAAAAGTCACATGAAATAAAGAACTATTGCATAAAAATAACTCTTAGAACTTAACAAACAACTACTTTAAAAAATGGGCCAAAGACCATAATAGACACCCGACTAAAAAAGTTATATAGGTGGCAAATAAGCATATGAAAAATATGCAAAAAAGCATATTAAAGCAACAGTGACCTATCACTACACACATATTAGAATGGCCCAAATTCAGAACATTGACAACACCAAAATACGGGTAAAGATGTGGAGCAACGGGAGCTCTCATTCATAGCTGGTGGGACAGCAAAATGTTACAGTCACTTGGGAAGCCATTTTGGGAAATTCTTTATCTTTCATTCCAGCTTTATTGACATAGAACATTGTATAAGTTTGAGGTGTATAACGTGATGCTTTGATATATGTGTATATTGCAAAGTGATCACCACAACAAGGTTAGTTGACACATCAGTCACCTCATATAGTTTTCATTATTTATTTTTGTGGTAAGAATCTTTAAGATTTACTCTCTAGTAACTTTCACACATATTATAGTGTTGTTAACTACAGTCATCATACTGTGCATTAGGTCCCAAAACGTGCTCATCTTATAACTGCTTACCTTACGCAACACTATACTTTGACTTTGTCTTCTGTGTTTGAGGGCCTTCTTTCACAAATTCTCTGTTCCTCCTCCATCTAACATTCCCCAAAGTTTTGTTTTACCCCTCTGCTCTTCTCTCATTCTTTCTCTCAGATATCTTCCCATACTCAGAGACTCAAATAACATCTTGTCCCATATAAATCACAACCTGGATCTCCAGTTCCATCTCCCACCTGTTCAAGATAAACGAGTGCCTGTTGGACATTTTCTCAACAAGTGAATCAAAGAAATAACATGTCCTCCCCAGACATATTTTAACATCTCATTTCTCTGTTTTTATTTGAATTGCAACAACTTTCCTACTTACCTGGCCAGGAAATATTATCAATAAGGGCTCTAAGACTTTATCCAAACTCCATATTCATCAAGTCTTGGTAACTCATCACACTGACTGTTAATTCATTCTTCATTCTTTTTTTTTTTTCTGAGAGAGAGCGAGAGACAATGTGAGCAGGGGACGGTCAGAGAGAGAGGGAGATACAGAATCTGAAACAGGCTCCAGGCTCTGTGCTAGCTGTCAGCACAGAGCCCGACCCGGGGCTCGAACCCACAAACCATGAGATCATGACCTGAGTCAAAGTCGGACACTTAACCGGCTGAGCCACCCAGGCGCCCCAATTCATTCTTCATTCTTAAGACTAGGACAGAGACAGTGATATCTCAACTCAACTCATATTTCCTCCTCATGTTTTACTCAACCCTGGCCTTTGTTGCAAGCCATCGTACTCACCACTAACAGAGTTACAAGGCTATACTCCTGCTTGGATCACACTGGCATGCTATCAGAAGAGTAGCAAAAGCTGAAAAATATCTATGGATTAAAGCTTAACCTTTTTGTTCTGGAACTTACATTTCTTCACCACCTGGCGTCACTTACATCAAAGGAATGCCATCAGGGGGAGGATTTCATTGAGGTAGACTGTGCTGAGGGACCACCTGACTGACTTGCCAACACCACATTCAGCATAGATGTGGCCCTGGCAGAGGGCAATAGAGCAGGGCCTGCCATAGGTTTCTTTTTTTTTTTTTTTTTTCTGCCATGGGTTTCTAACCTAGCATCTATGGTCCATCCCTCAGAGGTGCCCATGTATAGGATTCAGGGAATTGGAAAGAGCTGAAGAATCAGAGGAAAAAATAACATTTATGTTTTTATTAACATCTCACTGAAATGTATCATTTCCTTCAAGTATGAGTGGGGACAACCTAATGAGGAAGCAGTACCTATGACTAGGTTACCAATAAACATCCCAGGTATTCTGAAATCATGTAACAGTTGCATCACACATCTTGAAACTACAAAAATTATGTGCTCACTCACTATATCGTGTTGTCCACTATGTTAAGGAGCACATACACTACATCACAAATACATTTCATTTTTATTTTGACAGCACTATTTTCAAATTATTGCTATCCTTTGCTATTTATGTATTTTAATTTATTTTTTTTTCATTTTAAAGTATTTTATTTTATTTATTTATTTATTTATTTATTTTACAAATAGTTTATTGTCAAATTAGTTTCCACACAACACTCAGTGCTCATCCCCACAAGTGCCCTCCTCCATGCCCATCCCCCCCCACACATCCATCAGTCCTCAGTTTTTATCAGCATTCAAGAGTCTCTCATGGTTTGCCTCTCTCCCTTTCCCCCACCATTTCCGCCCTTCTTCTCTCCCTTGTTCCTCCATCAAGTTCCTCCTAATCCTCCTATACGTGCAAACATATGATATTTGTCCTTCTCTGCCTGACTTATTTCACTCAGCATAACACCCTCAAGGTCCATCCATGTTGCTACACATATGTATTTTAATTTATATACAAACAGTACTCTGGGTGTATATTTTTTAGACTGCCAAAGGGATCTGTGTTCAAAAATAGATAGACTCAGAAATAGGGAACTGATAACACGGAAAAGTGGTGCTGAAGGTGGCCTTATAAGTTTAGGCACTTAACTGCTTGTTGTTATTAAACTTCTCTTTTTAAATACATACCATTGCCCTGATATTCACAAGTTGGAGGGCATCGAGCTAATTAGAGCAACATCTTCATAAGAGATTCAGAGCTGTCAGGGTGCCTGGGTGACTCAGTTGGTTGAGCATCTGACTTCGGCTCAGGTCATGATCTTGCAGTTCAGGAGCTCAAGCCCCACATTTTGCTCTGCGCTGACAGCTCAGAGCCTGGAGCCTGCTTCAGATTCTATGTCTCCCTCTCTTTCTGCCCCTCCCCTGCTCACGCTCTGTCTCTCTTTCTCAAAAATAAACATTAAAAAAAAGAAAAAGAAATTCAGAGCTGTCATGCCAGAGACACACACCTCAGATGTATGAGTTTGATGTAGATTATTAAAGAGCAACTGGAGAAAATGATGTGCAGGTTATACCACATTATACAACCTCTAATTGGTACAAGTTCATTTTCATAATACTGCATTAGGAGTGAGTTGTCTCTGTCTTAGGAACTTGCATCTTTTATAACCATCTTTAAATTACATTTATGAATCATATTATGTCATTGCAATCAAAATAAATTTAAGAGTTGCTGTTACTAAAGTACAAGTTAACCATTTAGGCCCAATCATCTTCGTTTCAATTTCTGTCTTGTGCAAAACAAACTTCTTCCTGACAAGAACAGAAATATACTTGCATATTTCACTACTTCAAGTAAATAATAGGCCATAGAATGGCATTTCTGCAATTTATTCTGTATCAATTCTGTAATAATGAACAAATTTAACGTCTCTAATTATACTTTATACCCACACCAGACAGGTCACTTTATGGTTATTTAAAAAAGAAAAGACTTTCATCACGTCTTAAAGTGTGATATCATTAACATTATTTCTGCCATGGTCTTAAGAAAAATGAACTTCACACATAGTGTATTTGTTTGCTCACTTTGTTTTGCTTCTTTTTTTTCTCATTGAGATAATACAATATTTATGAAATTATATTCCATATTTTCATGTCGATGACAACTTATTTAATATATTTTCATTTCCTGAAACATGTTGGCAAAGGAAAGGTAATTTCAATCTCAAACTTAACTGGAATTTTATCCTGTGCTTTTTTCCCCCTATTAAAGTCAATGGTATCACCTTCCTTAGGGTTTCTCAGTGCCACTACCATATTTACTTTTTTTCACTCATCTCTTCCTTTCCAGTCATTATCACATGTATCTGTGGTGAATACTGTCAAGCACCAACCAGAAATTATTCTCCTAGCTATTGGGGTCTTGTGGGGTCCTGTTGGCTATCAGCCTTCTCTCATGGTTTCCTCAGCTGAAGAAAATAGCTTCATCCAAGATCATGCCTCCTTCCAAAGCAAACCAACTTTCAGTGACTGAACAACACAGGGCTGTAAAGACCTGACCCACTTGCCCTACCTGGGGGTAATTCTAAAGGGTGAGCTCAGTTGTGGCGTTCCCCACGAGGCGAATGGAGGCCTTTGTTGGGACTGCATCACAGCTCAACCTCTACGTTTCCCCAATTCTATTTCATACCCTCTTCTTCAACATACATACTCTTGATGTTACCAACAGTTCCTAATAAATATCTTGCATACTAAACTCCATCTTCAAAACTGCTTTCTCTGGAACCCAGCTTGTGACAGACCATTTTATCTTTTATTTCTCTTGAAACTATCTTCCTTTTCCTCACTGACCTGGTTCTATCTACCATTAACTTCCATTTCAAATGGACATTCTACTTTTATTCCACACCAGGCAGGCTTTAAAATAAATGTTCCTGCCACAGACACGTGGATCTTGATTGGAAGTCAGTGAAGGCACATCTTTCAGCTTCATCTTCTCTTAAAAATTATCTCTACTCACCTATATGCCATGATACCTATTGAAACACACATGTTCCTAGCCTATCTGCCCTCCACAATGGTGGAGATGGAAAACCAATGTTTTCCTGCATCTCACTGCCTGAAGGCATTCTTTGTCATGAGAGCATACATAGCTTGTTTATGTCAGATATATCTGGGATATAATATCTCAAGTGTCCCTCAAAAAATGAGGTGTGAGTTACAGTGAAGGCACATCCAGCTTCTTCACTCCATAAAGTGACAATTCTGGGGGGTATTCTACATTGTCTCTAATAAAGTCTCCAATAAGGCACTCCAGATTTCTGTAGTAAACTGTTTATAATTCTACCTTTTGTTGGCTTTCACTCTTCAGGGTCCTACTTTCCCTCTCCAGGGTGTTTCCTCAAAATCAGCTTCCAAATCAACTATGTGCATTCAAATTCCTGTTATCCCTGTTTCAGAGTTTGCTGTATGGGAAACTCAAAATAAGGTACTTATGTTAATAACTAATGCTCTAGAACAAGAGTCAACAGGGCTCTGTGCCAAATCTGGCTTGCCATCTGTTTTGGTAAATAAAGTTTTATTGGAACGCAGCCACTCACATTTATTTAGGTATTGTCTGTGGCTGCTTTCATGCTATAACAGTGGAGTTCAGTAGCTACAACAGAGACCAAATGACCTGCAACTGTAAAATATTTACTCTCTGAAACTTTACAGGAAAGATTATTGTTACATGATCTAAATTATTAACAAAAGCCTCTAAATGATCTCCCAGATTTAGCTGCCCTATGTCTCTCTGACCATTTGTTTTACATATTATCTCCAGATTTTTCTTTCTAAATTTATTGACTCATGTCTCCTGAGTCCTCCTAAATCTTCAATGGCTCCCACTACAATAAGTGAAACAAAAATTCTGCCCTACAAATTCTGCTTGTATGTCACTCTGTATTCCTACCACAATTACATTCCAAACATACCCCTCTATTCACTATTTATAGAAATTGTTTCCTTTATGTTTAAATTAAGGTTGTTTTATCTGCTGGAATGCCCTTCTCCACCCATAGTGGCTGATAAATCCCATCTCATCCTTCAAGGTTCAGCTAAAACCCTGTATCTCTTAAGACCTCTCAAACCCCACACTGGTGTGGTTAATTTCTTTCCACTAGGCTTCCCACCCCTTTGTTTAGATTTTCAGTGTATCAGTGTGTACCTTGTATTGAGATGATTTATGGATACCTATTTCTACCACCAGATAGGAATTCCTGGGAAGCAGGAGTCATATCATAGCCATCTGTCTATCCATAAATAACATTAAATATAATTAGGAAGCACAGATTAGAGTTCTTACCAATCTGAACCGATGCCTAAGCAAGGTTCTGAGGCCCCCTACTACACTATGGATTAACTTCTTAGTTGTTACTGGATTGCCTGGAGATCCAGAGGGTTCTGATGGAGGGCCTGTGGTTGTTAGAGTGGCAAGTTGTACTATATAGTAAAAGCAACTGTTACAATATTTTAACAAGCAGAGCACAACTTGTTGAAGGTCAGCCTTTTTCAGAACTACTACGCTTATCAAGATTTTCCTAATAATAGACCTCAGTAAATAATTGTATTTTTTAATGTTTATTTTTGAGAGACAGAGAGTATGAGCAAGGGAGGCACAGAGAAAGAGACACAGAATCCAAAGCAGGCTCCAGGCTCTGAAGTGTTAGCACAGAGCCTGACGCGGGGCTCAGACTTGTGAACTGTGAGATCATGACCTGAGCCGAAGTCAGATGCTTAACCGACTGAGCCACCCAGGCACCCCAAAAACTCTTTTTGAGAAATGAAAATGAGCGCATTTTTTTAAATGAGTGCTGATACACACACACACACACACACACACACACACACACACACGTACACACATTGATACACATTTTTGACCAAGACAAACAGGGAGATTTTCACATATGTGTGAAAATTTTATATCTAGTTTTCTTACATTATTTCATATTAGTTAATAGCTATTCAAGAAGCAATTATATTTAGTGTTTAAAAACATGTACAAGTCTTCCAATAGTAATATTATTAAAAATGGAATTAGCTTTTCCTTGATTAGCTCATTTTTTTCCAGAGCATAATGGCAACATTAACTCAACTGTAAGGGAAAACTCTGAGCAGAGCTATCATCATTATGTTTTGCAAATATTTTTCAAAATAACAAGACCTGTAAAACTATCTACGTAACCAGCAGCATTTACCATAGCCCACCTTCACTTTGCATTACACCCTGACTTGCCTTTACTTCCCTCAATTCCTTCTGAAATTTTCTATACAAATATGTTAAGAGAGCATATATTTACTTATTATGTCTTGAAAGGTACAGCCTTACAAATGGTGATTAGATCAACACACAAAAAAAGGTTGTACAAAGGAAAAAGAATTATCAAGTGTAATTATTTAATTTTTGTGTTCATTTCAGTAATGAGTGGCCAAGGAGCTTCTTCCAAGGTTGTCATAAACTTTCCAAATTCAACAGTGCTCCACTGTTCACGGTGCCTCTTGTGTTCCTTCTCATAAGTAGCAGATTTCACTGCCTTATATACAGCAGGACACCAGGGTTCATTATGTTTCATCTAAAAATAATCATGCCAGTTTTGAGGGACTTGCTGGTCTTCACAAAAAGAATTGTAGAGCTGTCATCTGATGATGAAAGTTGACATTGAAATCGAAATTCATTTAATCAATTTACATCCCCGCATTACATGCAAAAATGGTGAAAGATACGACTCCACTGGAAGTTTTAGAATAGATTTACCATACCCTCTTGTGAATTTTTTCCCTGTAATGTTGTAAAGTAAAAGAAAAGTAAAACAATAGACTGGAAGTGGAACAAGTAAGTCAGAATTCCAGATGAGGACATGTTGAAGTAAAAGTTAGGGAGTGTTGGTAAAACACTCCTGTCAGGCCCTGTTGTTTACTTTATCTCATAGAAGCCATATACTAATTTTTGAGATGAATATTTCTATTCTCGTTTAGAATATGGGAATTGGAGACAAAAATCTTAAGCATTTTGTCCCCAGAATGGGAATGAAACCTTGACTCAGGTTATCCAAGACAAATATTCTATTATAACAGAATTTGGGGGGAGGAGAGGCTTTTTTTTTTTTTTATGAACTCTTAATGGACTGTGTAAAAAAATTCTTTTTTTGTTCAGTTTATTAATTTTGAAAGAGAATGAGAGAGTGAGTTGAGGAGGGGCAGAAGGCAGAGACAGAAAGAGGGAGAAAGAGAATCCCAAGCAGGTTCCACACTGTCAGCACAGAGCCCAATGTGGGGCTCAAACTCACAAACCATGAGATCATGACCTGAACTGAAGTCAAGAGTGGGATGCTTAACCAACTGAGCCACGCAGGTGCCCCTGTAAAACAAAATTCTTAAAAGTTATGGGAAGATTATTAATGGCTACTGTGGTGACATTTGATGGAAGCACACTAGAAGCTGAGGAGTGAACCAGTGGACATGTCTATCACAGCACGTTCTGTTACAGTGGCCAAGGATGATGCACCCAAGCAGAACTCCGAATTTATGCCATGTTTATGCATTTGTAAAGTTTCTTTCCTGCTTGCTAATAGTTATTTGGATTCAGTCTATCTTTGCACTTCCTTCTTTGCTCTAGTTCTCTATACCTTCCTTGTTAGCTATGGACCCTCCCATCAAACATTCTTACTCAGTTTGCTTCCTTAATTCTCTGATGTCTTCCTGTCCATCCTATCCACTATATCATACTAACTGGGTTAAAATTCACCCATATCTTCCTACCTACATTTGAAGTACTATTTCCTTCAACATATCCTCAATTATCTCCAAAAAACTATCTGTTGTCTATTCCTCCAGACTCAAAAGAAGGCAAACAGGACACAGATAGAACATCATAGATAATTTCAGATCACTATTCTTCTATTGTCATTCATCATAGATTCTTTAGAAGTTCATAACCTAAGCTTGCCTCTTTGTAGCATTTATTTCTGTAGATTCTTAATTTTTTAATTAAAAATTTTTTAAGTTTATTTATCTATTATTTTGAGAGAGAGAAAGAAAGAAAGAAAAAAAGAGAGAGAGAGAGACCAAAACTGGGGGAGAGGAAGAGAGACTGGGAGAGATAAAGAATCCCAAGCAGGCTCTTGGACTCATGAATTGTGAGATCATGACCTGAGCCAATATCAAGAGTTGGTGCTTATTCACTGAGCCACCCAAGTGCCTTCCCCTTACCCTTTTTAAAAAATACAATATTCAATCCCAAAATCAAGGTTTTCTTTTATTGTCTCTTGCTATTATCCTTGGAGATTGAAGGTTATGTAATAAAAATGTCTGATAGTCACCTTGGTAATTAATATAGAGCTCATGGCCAGTTATTTCAAAATTGCCCTTGAATCTCTTACTTATGGATATTCCTCAATGATGCCATGGAAGTTACCTATCCTAGGTTAATCTTTCCCCTCATATGTCTTTTTCATAACTCCTGCAAAATGGTAAAGAAAGCACAAATATGGGTTAGCCCTAAAAGTTTGTGTGCTCCCACTGTCTTTTTCACCTCTGCTTAGCCCTATTTTCATCAATTTCCTGTTTTCCTTAGATGTCAGTTTGCAAAGAACTCTTCAGATCTTTTCCTGAGCACTTTATTCCCATGCCTCATCTCTTCTCATTATGTTGAGCAGATGGTCTCATTTCATACTCTCTGTGGTAATCACAGATATGGAAGGTTTTGTATGTGAATGTTTACCCAGCCCCAGCTCTGGACGATTGATTTAAAGAGCAGAACATACACGTACATACACACTTCCACAGGCTACAGCTGATCTCACTCAGTATGGTTTGCACTGATCTCTAAGCTGATAGAACTCTGAGAACGTACGGAAACCTGAGGAACTTTCTACACTCATATTTAAATCCTTAATCCAGTTGATGTCATTTGAACTATTTAACCTATGTGAAAGTAAAATGAACTGGGTTTGAGTAATCATTTTGAGGGTTTTCACAATTGGAGAACCAGTATTTGTAGGCTGGCCTGGCATACAAGTCCTACCAAATATTCTTCAATTTTTCTTTTGACTCTGCCCCTGTTTGTTGACTTTGTGATTTAATGGCTAGACTACTTCCAATATCTACCAAATTGATTTCATAAACCTAAAATATTTTCTCTAATTTTAGACTGCTATAGTACTTTTCCAAAGAACTATTTTTTTTTTAATGTTTTATTTATTTCTGAGAGAGAGAGAGAGAGAGAGAGAGATCAAGTGAGCATGAGCAGGGTAGGGTCAGAGAGAGAAGGAGACACAGAATCTGGAGCAGTCTCCAGGCTCTGAGCTAGCTGTCAGCACAGAGCCTGACATGGGGCTCGAACCCACGAACTGTGAGATCATGACTTGAGCCGAAGTCAGACGCTCAACCGACTGAGCCACCCAGGTGCCCCAAAAGAACTATTTTTATGTTAAACTTCCACATTAAAATTTCCCATGACTCCCTACTACTCAGTGAATGATGCAAAAAAATCACTGACATGAATATACCTTTATAGCCTCAACTCTCCAAATTTCCAAAAGGCTCAGTGTCCCAGTTAATTTGGAAAATTCAATATTCTCAAAATTTGCTCTTGTCACTCACTTTCCCTGGATTTATAAACACCTTCAAGTTTACATGTAACTGTACTAGTCATTCTCCAAGCGTTGGTTACAACACTAGCACCTATACATTGCCTTTCCTTAGTATCTTAGCTTAAAGGGACTCATCACTTTATGGATTTTTAAAAATTTTTATTTATTTTGAGAGAGAGAGAGAAATCATGGGAAGGGTAGAAAGGAGAGAAGGAATCCCAAGTAGGGTCAGTGCTGTCAACACAGAGCCCAAGTTGGGCTCCCTGAGATAATGAACTGTGAGATCATGATCTGAGCCGAAATCAAGGGTTGGACTGTTAATCACTTAATCAACTGAGCCACCCAGGCATCCCTCATGTTATGGGTTCTTAACATTATCAGTCCTATGGTACTTGCTTCTCTGTAGGGAGCAGATTCCTGAGCTTGGAGAGAGAGCAATGCTCCAAAGGACTCTTGGCTACTTATCCTGGTGCTTAAAAAGCAATATTTGGACTTTAATTGGCATTCGGGCAATTGAGAATGAAGAGGGAGTACTCACCAAGATCCCGGACTTGCTGGTAGGTTGTGTGCTTCTCACTTCGAGTTTGGCTCTATTAACTTTTACCAGCCTTTGTTCTCAATTCCTAAGTCTCTTTCCAGATCATATATTTGTTTATTGCTTTACTCAAATCAGTTAACCGACTTATTTTCTTCTGAAGCCATTAGTGCTTTAAATCCGAAGGAAAGATGGATGTTTTAAAATCTATTGAAGAGTGGCAGAAAAATACATTCGTACAAAGACATTTGGGGACAGCTGATGTCACACCATCTAAAAGGATACCTACTTAAAGCTGTAACGAGGTTGATGGGCAGGAAAAAACTCAGTAAGGTTTGGCATGTGAAATTTCTGCTTAGAAATTTAGTAATATCTATTTACTGGAGCATTAGCATCCCTGAGAGACATTTGTTATATTTCTTTATTTAACGTAAGATAAAAATTTGTACCTACTATTGAATTGTTCTGAGTCAACTCAACCACTGATGCCTGGGGAAAAAGTAACCTGTGAAACTGAGGCTGAGAGAGGTTAAGTAGATTGTTTCAAATTAAATAATTAGTATTCACCTCCAAAGTCAGTGCTTTGATGGGGCGCCTGGGTGGCTTAGTCGGTTAAGCGTCCGACTTTCGCTTAGGTCATGATCTCGCGGTTCGTGGGTTCGAGCCCCGCGTCGGGCTCTGTGCTGACTGCCGGCTCAGAGCCTGGAGCCTGTTTCAGAGTCTGTAACTCCCTCTCTCTCTGACCCTCCCCTGCTCACGCTGTCTCTCTCTCTCTCTCCTAGAAATAAATAAAACATTAAAAAAATTAAAAAAAAATAATGACAGCAAAAACAATAGTAATATTTAATTAGCATCGGTCGTGTTCCAGACACTGCCTTACATGCATTAAATATATCATCATAAAGAGGCGCCTGGGTATCTCAGTCGGTTAAGTGTCCAACTTCGGCTCAGGTCATGATCTCAAAGTTCGTTAGTCCGAGCCCCAGCATTGGGCTCTGGGCTGACAGCTCAGAGCCTGGAGCCTGCTTTGGATTCTGTGTCTCCCTCTCTCTCTGTCCCTCCCATGCTCACACTCTGTCTCTCTCTCTCTCTCAAAAATAAATAAACATTAAAATATTTTAAAAAATAAATCAACATATGTTCTTCACTGAACAATCTCGGTCGCGAGCTGAGAACACTGAGGTATGGAGCAGTTCAGTGACTTGTTCCAGAGAGAGTAAGCACTGGCACTAGGGCTTGAAACTTTGCCTATCTGTGCCGTACTTTACTGTCAGGCAAAAGGAAGCTTCCTGCTGTTTGTTTCTATGAAGTTAATATTCTCCTTGTTTGCTCTCTCATTACATTATAAGCTTGACCCAAATTTAAAATGAGAACAATTACATTACTAATATTGCAACTTTATTAGGTTTCACATAGTAAGTTCAATTATCTTTGAAATAAATTACTTTGTTCTTTCATAAGGTCAAGAATAATGACCTGTTAATTTGAGAATTATTATTTTCTCTGCTTTTTATCGAGCAAAATGTTATACCTACTGGGGGATATTATTGTAAAGATGTCATTTTTTGCATATAATTAATCTTAATTAAACAATTTAACTTTAACCAAAATTCATGAGTATATTTTCAATATACTTGCCTGTATTCAATTTCATCCAACTAGAGAAATACAAGAAACACTGAACATGAGCATTATATTCAAATCTTGCTTTAATATGTGCACTTTATTTTATTTTATTTTTTAAAGTATTTTTTTTTCTGAGAGAGAGAGAGAGAGAGAGACAGTGTGAGCAGGGGAGGGTCAGAGAGAGAGGGAGACACAGAATCTGAAGCAGGCTCCAGGCTCTGAGCTGGCTGTCAGCACAGAGCCCGATGGGGGGCTCGAACCCACAAACTGTGAGATCATGACCTGAGCTGAAGTCGGTCGCTTAACCGACTGAGCCACCCAGGTGCCCCTATGTGCAGTTTATTTTAAAGAACAGATTTATGACATTATGAAATTCACCACGCTCTGATATTGCTCTGTGTTTAAAAATAAGCATAAAATTAAATGTATTCAAATAAGATAAAAGATGTTTCTGTAGAAGAGGAAAAATGGAAAATATTATTAAGTAGGTACACTGAAGGGGCACCTGGGTGGCTCAGTCAATTAAGCATCCAACTTCAGTTCAGGTCTTCGTGTCATGGTTTGCAAGTTTGAGACCTGCATTGGGTGTGACAGCTCAGAGCTCTTCGGATCCTCTTTCTTTCTCTCTCTCCACTCCTTCCTCCTTCTCTCTCTCAAAAATAACCTTAAAAAAGGAGGTACATTGAAAGAGGTTTTTGAAAACTCCAAATGACATTTCCTTCCTCTTCAAATATGATCTATTCTTTTCAGAGTCACACTTCTGAGTTTCTCTGTGCTCTTCTACCAAAATGCAGGATGCACATCTCTCACCTCACCATCCTCAGTTCTTAGTTCCTCCTTTCCCTGAAGAGAATATCTCTTCTGATGCTACCGAGAATCACTTCCTATGTTTATTGCTCCTGGATTAAGTTCAAAATTACATAATTTAGTTTCTTGAAAACATCTGAATTTCAATATGTGTAATTTTTTAAGTCACCCATCTATTGGCAATTATTTTCTTCTCTGACACAATTTCTGAATCCCATTATTTGTCTTCGTTGTTCATTTTGTCACATCTACTGCCGAACACAGACTCTGGTACATCTAAGGGCTCAACAATATTAATTGGATGGATGAATGAATAAATAATTGAATTTTAGTATTTTTTTAGCATGACATTCAGAGATTTCTGCCCCTTGGTCTGATCTTCCTTATACAATTTTCTAATTCGACTTTGACCCCAAAGGATCTTTCAGCACCTATAAGATAAAACTTTCCTGTACTTTCCCAGTGACCTCAGCATTGATTTCCCCTCTATTGTCCGGTTTTATCTTCATCATAAGAGATTTTATTCTTCATTCACTCCAGACTCTTGCTTTCCCTCTTAAATCTGTGAAAATTATATTTCTGAGGATAGAACATAAATAATTTAAGATGCTGGTTTATCCAACTGGGAAGAGGAGACAAGAACAATTTAATGATCTTTTTTTTAATTATTAAAGTGTACCATTAGTTTTTTTAAGGAGAAACTGTGTCTTCAAATCTCACTTCTAGACCGCTTGCAGGCTGTCCAATCTTTGCAGAAATAAGTGTATGTATACTTTCCTGCAAATATATCTAAACTAATGCATAATTTATATCTAGTATATATTCAGAGATACTCAAATAAAGTTATTTCTTCCTCAGTAGTTTGTTTTTGTTTTTGTTTTTTGTATTTTGTATTATCTAACTCCACCATAAGCAGGGAAGTTTTCCAAGGATGTGTGGCAAGAAGTCCATTAACTTCCTCCATTCAAGTAACTGTAATTTACCATCCTCCTGAAGCACTCAGAGACATGCCTATTTGTTAAACTCAGCTAAGCTCCTGAGCTGAAATATGTAAAATCTTGGACAATAGAGAATGAAGCATATAAATTTTGTCATAAAAAGTGTTTCTTTCACTTTCCAGTTCTCTTCAAGTCTCTAATCTCTATTGTGGACTGTCTTCATGTCAGAGATTATTGAATAACAATTCCTTTCCTTTAAATACGGGACTTACTACAGGGAGAAAGGCATGTTGAGCAAAAAGGTAGAAAGCTCAGGACAACATAACCATAAAAAATTACCCTTGCTCTTTTGAAGACTTTCTTGTTAGCTTGCTGTTTATCCAGGGAAAACTGCTATTTCTTCAAGGCCTCACACTAGCTGGGCAAGCTATCCTCTGTTTCATTTATCTGATGGTGGTCTTTTCCTTTCTAGCAATGTCACTTTTTCTCTAAAGGTTACCATTTTCATAATCTTAATGAAATCAAAACACTGTTATAAAAATCTTTTCAACCCTAAAGTGAGATACAGTATAAAAACATAATACAAATGTATGGAATTGTCAATTCACTATGTTGTACACCTGAAACTAATATAACATCGAATATCAACTATATTCAATAATAATTTTTTTTAAAATAATAATACACATTTAACCATTTTGCTTCTCTGCCCATTTATTGCCAATATATGTTAAGTAATCAATAAACAACAAATGATAAAAAAAGTGTCCAAAGGCCTAACTCCACTTAAGGAAATTCTCTGGAAAACTAGAAAAGAAGTCAAGCACGTTAATCAAACAAGTATCCATGACAATGAGACTGATTGGCTATATTTTAATTCACTGTGAGAAGGGCACCTGGGTGGCTTAGTTGGTTAAGCTTCCAACTTCCCCTTAGGTCATGATCTTGTGGTTTGTGGGTTTGAGCCCCTCATGGGGTTCTGTGCTGGCAGCTCAAAACCTGGAACCTGTTTCAGATTCTCTTTCTGCCCCTCCCCCACTCAAGTTCTGTCTCTCTGTGTCTCAAAAATAAACTATATAAAAATTTTTAATTCACTATGAGAAACATTTAACACATCAAATGTTAAAGATGGCAACTTTGTTTTCAAATGCACTTAAGTCTATATGTCAAGAAAATCAGTTGGTCCTGCAAAAGTATTAACTGCTTTAAATTCTTTGTAAAACAAATTCTGCTTTTGTGTTTATGTTATATATATGTCCTATATTTTATATCACAAATTAATTATATTAGATGTATTAGTTATATACTATATGGCACATATTGTTATATGTTATGTGCATATAACATGTTACAATTTATTATTATATGATAACACGCACTGGCAATGAACCATCGTTGGAATCCATACTATGTCTAACCAAAGCCTCAACATTCTGAGCTGGTCTACGGGGGAAACAAACAGTTATAGTTACTCTCAAAGACTGTCAAAATATTGCTATTTTTGTTCCATCCTACTCAACTACAAATATAATTTTAGAATATAATTTTCTCTTGGCAAAAAAGGACTCCAGGCACATTTTATCATCTTTGTTCATTGATTACTTTATTCTGAGAGAAGTATTTGGGTTGTGGCAATCTCATTAGAGCAAATCAGGAGAAAGAATTGTTTGATCAAAGTATGTTGTTTTATTAACAGAAATCCAGAAAAAAAGTTCTGATTTTGCTTGCATGTAAACATATGGAAATGAAAACCTTTAGAATGGGAAATTTAAGTAAAATGAAATGTTTAGAATAGGAAATTTAAATAGCTCAACAGTAATTATTAATGTTATCAAAGATAAAGAATCACTAGCTATTTTATAGTCTACAAAAATGGAAATGCACAAATTAAAGTATAAAGCTTCTGTCAAAAGCTTTGTGTTATACACAATTCCCTTTTCCCTAATAATACTTACTTCCTAATGATACTGAGTCTGAAAGTGAAAGTCAAGGACATTCTTAAGTGTGCATTTTCCAACTCATGAAATGTACGTGGGTAAAGACTCTAAGGAATGCACAGTGCCAGCCTCTCTCCTTTACCAGTCCAAAAACGAATCCATCCTAACAGTGGAATTCATGGTAAAACAGTTCTATTTTTGAAGATGTACTGATAAAATAATATGTATCTTTTCTTAAACATCCAAAATAAGTTGATTTGTATAATAGACACATAAAGGAGTATTATCATATATTATAAATGAGAAGCCATTTCTGGGTTAAGAGATTCATCCGTCTGTATCTGCATTCCGTCAGATGTAAAATAGCAGAGGTAGAAACCATTTTGATCTTTAGACACTTTGCAATTTTACCGGCTACATTATGCCGTCTTACCATCATTCTCCTTTAGGGACATGTTTTTTTCAAAGTCCTTTTCAATTCTTGCACTGTAGCAGATGCCTTCCGGGAGCCGCACCAGCCTCTCTGGATGGTAGTCACAGCAAGGAAACTGGTATCTCCTTCTGCTACTGCTGGCTCATGTTGTAAATGAGGCTGCTGGTATCGACCAGGTCTCACAATATTCCAGATCAGACCGATATTCCCCACACAGATTGATCATAAGGAAAGGCATGTCCTTGCCTTTCCAAAGATGATTGTCAAAAGGCTCTTCCTAAGGGTCTTGCAGATCCAAGACTTACATAATAAAGGGGGCCTGAGTCTGGCCCTGAGGCAAAGAGCCTAATTTAGAGTTAAGGGCAGATATCTACCCCCACCCATTTATTTCTGCCTGGAGCATTTTCTGGCCTTGTATATGCTGATTAGTCCCTGTGAAGGAACCTAGTGAGGAACTTTTTGTGATTATGAGAGCAAAGGTATCTCCTGAAAGACCTGTTTTTGACCCCTGCTCACAGAGAAGTAACTTCACCCCCTTACCTAAAAACATTTTCTGGTATGCTAAAGAAGCCTTCCTTCCCCATAAGATAAACATCTAAATCCCCTACCTCAATGGCGATTGATAAAGGTTATACATGAGTCTTCTACAAATCTATGTTCTGGGAAATTCTTACATATCAAAGAAGTTTGTTGTCAGAAATCATTGTCTGAGGCAAATGCCGCTTCTGGGCCGGCTCCAAAACCCTTAAAATAAAGTGGAGCCCCAGTCAGAGCAGAGATGCCTGCCTGGTGATCAGAAAGAATCTCCGGGGCTCTCTCACTCTCTCTCTCGCCGACACCATCCATCCTTCAGGGACCCCTGGACCTGCCGGATCCGGTCTCCAGCAGGCTAGACCCTGCAGCTCTGCGCTTGCCCTTGGCCAGAGTATTTCGATCTAAAATGGAAATGGAGGATGTGAAATGGAGAATCTCAAGCGTGCACCCTTGGAAGAATGGAACTTAAGAAATGAGAGACTGATTTCCCATAAATGCCTGATTTACCAAAGACTGAAATGTGTCCCCTAAACAGTGCACATGTGCCAGGAATCTCCCCATCCTTAAGCCAGTGAATTTACTGCTTGGACTCTGGCCGACTGTCGCCCTCTTTGTTCTCCTTGCTCATAAATAGAGCCTCCCCAAATCCTCAACAGAGGGTAAGCAAGCCTGAAGCTTGCTAAAGCATATGTTTCCCAAATTGCAATTTACCTGCTGTTCCTGGATAAAGCCAATATCTGGTCATTTAAGCTTCCCTTAGTTTACCTCCTTATTTAGGCTAACAAACTCTGCTGCCACATGCACACCTGTAACACAACCCCAAAGTCACCAAGGTGAACACTAATAGCCAAGGCCCCCATACCTGCTGCGGGTTCAGTTTTGGTCTTATCTCCAGTCACTGGACTGCACCACTCGGATCACCTGTGGTTAGCCCCTCCAGCAACACCCCATCATGCGCTTAGCCTGAACTTTGGCCTCCAGTGCCCAGGACATGTCTGTAGGGAGACCCTGCAGTCACAGAAGTGCATACTGACAGCCAGAATACCTGCAACTGCTTGCGGGCCCCTATCCAGCCCTGTCTCCTGTCATTGGTGTGCACCAGTGGGTGGGCCTGCAGCCCACTCCTTCACCTGTGCGCCTGTACCTCACCAGCCTGACTCCCATTACCAGCCTGCACTACTGTGCATGTGCCCACGGTTAGACCTGTAGTCAGAAGTCAGAAAGAGAAAGACAAATCGTGTCTGTTCTCACTTATATGTGGAAGCTAAAAAAGCTGAACTTGAAGGAGCATCTGGCTGGCTCTGTCAGTGGAGCATATGACTCCTGGTCTTGGGGCTGAGGGTTTGAGCCCCACACTGAGTGTGGAAATTGCTTAGAAATGAAACTCTCTTTTAAAAATGTTAATTCTTTTATAGAGAAAAGAAAGAGTGCACATGCAAGTGGGGGAGGGGAGGAGGGAGAGAGAGAATCTTAGGCAGGCTCCACCCTCAGCGTGGAGCCCAACAAGAGGCTTGATCCCATGACCCTGGGATCATGACCTGAGCCAAAATTAAGAGTCAGATGTTCCACCGACTGAACCACCCAGGAGTCCCAGAAATAAAAATATTTTTTAAAAAACCTGAGCTTACAGAAATAGAGAGTAGAATAGTGTTTGCCAGGGACTGGGTTGTGGGGGAAATAGGGAAGTGTTGACCAAAGGGTACAAACTCCCAACTGTAAGATGAATAAGATCTGGGAATCTAATTACAGCATGGTGACTGTAGTATATACCTGAAAATTGCTAAGAGAGTAGATCTTAACATTTATTTCTTTTTGAGAGGGAGAAAGAGTGCAAGTAAAGGAGGGGCAGATAGAGAGGGATAACAAAAATCCGAAGTGGGCTCTGCACTGACAGCAGACAGCCAGATGCATGGCTTGAACTCATGAACTGTGAGATCATGACCTGACCTGAAGTTGGATGCTTAACCAACTGAGCCACCCAGGTACCCCAAGAGAGTAGATCTTAAATGTTATCACCTCCCCCCTACACAGACACACACATACAAATTGGTAATTATATAAGGGGATGGAGGTGTTAGCCAAACTTACTATGATAATCATTTTGCAATATATACAGGTACTATATCTAATCTTTACACTATACACCTTAAAATTACATAGTATATCAGTAACATCTCAATAAAGCTGGAAAACACACACACACACACACACACATAGAAAGGAGGGCATCTGTAAGAAATAGAAGATGGGATGACGCATGGGAAAGACTGAGGTTTTCAATCAGGGGTGTCTCAGGGTCACCCTCATCGCTGTTGTTACCACTCTTAAATATAACTGAGCCAGGTAGGGACAATCAAGGCTGGACTACTGACTTTTAAAAAAATTTTTCTAAATAGTCTTGAGAGAGAGAGAGAGCATGAGTGGAGGAGTGTCAGAGAGAGGGAGACACAGAATCTGAAGCAGGCTTCAGGCTCTGAGCTGTCAGCACAGAGCCCTGACGTGGGGCTCAAACCCACGAACTATGAGATCATGACCTGAGCTAAAGTCCAGCACTTAACCGACTAAGCCACCCAGGTGCCCTGTAGACTACCGACTTTTTGACTCTTGCCCCTCCTGGAAATGGAAACGTGCATGTATTGGCTGAATTATGGCTTTCATCTGTGGGCTTGTAGAGGGGCTTCTAGGAAAGGCTACTCTTGGTCCTAGGATATAATCCCACACTTTCCAGGGCCTTCTGCTGCCTTTAAGTCACCTGTACTGGTAACTCCATTAGGGTTACAGGCCATGCTGGAAGTACAGACCCCAATTCTGTTCTCACTTCTCTGTTCCTCTCACCACAGGAGCACACGTGATGTCAAAGGGAGGAAAGCAGAGCTCCCGGCTTGAAGTCCCTCTCACTCCCAGGTGAAGAGTATGTGTGGAGCAGATGAGCCCTCTGAGCAAATTGGACTTAACTTCTGCCAAAACATGAAGCAGAGCCTGTCTGCATATCACATCCTAAGTGCTATTTAAATAAAACAGCTGTTTCAATTAGTGATGAGCATTTTGGGATCAATAAAAATGTTCCAAGCATTAGCACACAAGATTAGAAGATGATACATTTGTTAATGAAACTGTGTGTGACCCCAGCTCAACCTTGATATTAAAAAATGCAGAATTGCTACCCTATACTAAAGAATTTCTCTACAAAGGGAACTTCACTACTATTAAGAATTAACCTGTTTAGGGGCACCTGGGTGGCTCAGTCAGTTAAGCATCCGACTTCGGTTCAGGGCATGATCTCACGGTTCCTGGGTTCGAGCCCTGCATCGGGCTCTGTGCTGACAGCTAGCTCAGAGCCTGGAGCCTGCTTCAGATTCTGTGTCTCCCTCTCTCTTTGACCCTCCCCTACTCACACTGTCTCTCTCTCAGAAATAAATAAAACATTTTTTAAAATAAAAAAAAGAATTAACCTGTATAGACATAGCAAAGGAGTCACCCATGAATCTTCATTTTTTTTTTTTTTTATGGACTATGTAACAGTTCACAATACAAGGTGTAATGGAAAATTTGAACTGGGAAATAAAGGACTGTTTTGTGTATTCATAAACTCCTCTTTCTGGTGGTTTGAAAACATGGCCATGGATTGTTTGACACTACCTTGAATGTGGTGATACCGTGGGCCATACTGACTTCATCCTAACAAATAGTATGCTAAAGCACAGCAGGAAGTGAAGTGATGTAATTTCTGACATCTGATCAGGAAACTTTACAAAACTTCTCGCCTAATTCTCCATCTTTTTGACTCATTTTCCTTTAGAACCAAACTGCCATCCTGTGAAATAGCCTGGGCCATATGCAGAGCCCACCTATAAGTGTCCACGCCAACAATCCCTGATGAAGTCTCAGTCAAAAGGCAGCGTTGACCACCAGACATGGGAGTGAGAAAACCTTCGGGATGATTCAAGTCCCAGTCTCCATCTGACCGGAACTACAGGAGAGATGCTGAGCAAGAGGCACCTAGCTGAGCCTAGTCACCGCAGAAGTGTAAGGGATAATAATTATAATTGATTTTTGTCAGAGGCTGGCTCCCGCAGGTCCAGGCGTCCCTGAAGGATGGACGGTGTTGGCGAGGGAGGGAATGAGAGAGCCCCGAGATCCTTTCTGATCATCAGGCAGGCATCTCCGTCCTGTCGGTTTTGGTGTCTTTATTCATAGGTCAAAGGTTAACATGGCATCAGGAAATGGAATTTTTACAATGGATAGCTCTTTGTGATAAGGTGTTTTTGGAAAATGTACAGAAACAGGTTTTACAGAAGTCTTCTTGCAGAACTCCCCCAATTATAGTGAGGTTGAATAACTAAGAAAATAACAAGGTGTTCACATTATAATAACACTAAGATTAAGTCATAGGTTTGTAGATACTCTTATCCATCCTCATCACAGCTGCCAGGGTAAGGGAAGGTGTTTATGGAATGTAGGCCTTAGGGAAGGGGCTGCTCTACACCATCAGGTAGCAAAGGTGTATGTAGTAACTTATCTTCTGCCCTTATCTGTTCCTTCTCTCTAAGTTAGGCTCTTTGTCTCCGGGCAAGACTTGATTTTCCACTTATATGATTTATGGCACCAGAGAGCCAACCATACCTTTAAAGAGTTTCGCTCATTTCCAATACGTAGAATAGCCTCTTCGAGGGCATTTACCTTTGTGTCTAATTTTATGCTTTCTTGAATAGCTAGGGCATGAGAGACATTTTTGGTTAGTTGATTTGCATGTTGAGCTGTATGAACCTCTTGGACTAACACAACGGTAGAAACAGAATTGTACATGTAAAGGTCAATCTTTTATGAGTAAGGGTCATTAGGCTGTTCATAGCTCAAGGGAAAGTATGGAGGGAAACAGGACCTTCTGGAGACACGATGTCTGTTCCCATAATCAAAAGAAGAAGTTCCCACAATAAGTTCCTTCACAAGGTGCTGTCATCCTACCAGGGCTGGAATAAGGGGACAAGTCACTCCTGATATTGATCAACAAGGTACCCTAGGGGTCAGTGCTCAAGCAGAAATAATTGAGTGGGGGTAGATATTGGTCATCATCTGATTGGCAAGAGACCGTGCAAACTTGCTTCAACCTCACCAGGAGTTTCCTCGACTAGTGGGCTCAGAATGGCTCCCAACAGATTTTGTTTGTTGAAGCCACTACATTTGGTGTGGTTTGTTCTGTAGCTAGAGATGACCAGAACATTCCTATATCCATTGACCTATCCATCATTCTATCCATCTTTTCTAAATCTTTAGTTATTTCATAAACCAAAATAAAACTGTTCTCCTTATCATTTTAAACATGGTGATATGTATCACCTAAATAGGTTTAAACAGTTCAGAATAAGCCAAAAGAAACATAGAAGTCGTTTATCTAAGTACATTCATTGTACAGGTAAGGAAACCACAACTGGCGGTGAAAAGAGAGGTGAGAAGAAAAATGTGGGCGGAGTCCTGCAAAGGGTCATGAGCAGGAGAGGCTGAGGACAACACCTGGGCCTCCCCTTCCGCCAGCGATCCCCAGGGCTTGCCATTCTGTCTATTGTCATAACCAGGCTTTGTTGAGTATTTCAGTCACTAGTATGCTATGCACATAAAAGTCAGACATGAAGACAAATAAAAGCTCTTACTTGAGGTACTCACAGGTTTTTAAAGTTTTGTAATCAACCCTCAGCATTGTTACTTTCAGGGCTACTCCCAGAACCCCTGTCATAAGCAAACAGAAGAATAACATGAACCACACAAATTCAAAAATACTTCTCTATGTTCCTTAAATCCGATAGAGCCTTAAAAATTATGGCTACTTACATGATCTGCAAAGACCACAGATATATGGCATATATCATTTGATCTTTATGTTGCTTGAAAGATTTAAAACGTGAGAAAAATCCAAAAAGGAAATTAACAATCATTCATATTTCCAGTACTCACTTTTTCAGTAAAATGATACATCTTCACTTTCAAACAATGAGAAGAATAAATTTGCTAATATAATAATGATGCTGATAATAATAATAAACCTAATCCAAAGACTCAGAAATAGGTGGTCAAAAGTTAAGACTAAATAAGTACTGTCTCCAGCACATGTACCCCAATGTTCATAGCAGCACTCTAAACAATAGCCAAATCATGGAAAAAGCCTAAATGCCCATCAACAGATGAATGGATCAAGAAGATGTGGTTTATTTATACGATGGAATACTCCATGGCAATGAGAAAGAATGAAATCTGGCCATGTGGAGCAACATGGATGGACCTTGAGGGTGTTATGCTGAGTGAAATAAGTCAGGCAGAGAAGGACACATACCATATGCTTGCACCTATGGGAGGATTAGGAGGAACTTAACCGAGGACCATTAGGGAGAAGAAGGGGAGAAATGCTGGGGGAGAGGGAGGGAGGCAAACCATGAGAGACTCTTGAATGCTGAGAACAAATTGAGGACTAATGGGTGTGTGGGGGAGGGGAAGGAAGTGATGGGCATGGAGGAGGGCACTTGTGGGGATGAGCACTGGGTGTTATATGGAAACCAACTTGACAATAAACTATTAAAAAAACTAAATAAGTACTGTCTCCAAAAATGATGCTTTTTTCTTTTCTTTTTTTTAAAGTAAGCTCTATGTCCAACACGGGGCTTGAACTTACAACCTCAGGATTAAGAGTTGCATGCACTATCGACTGAGCCCAGTCAGGAGCCCCCCAAAATGATGCTTTCTTGAAAAGTTCTCTTTTATTAGCTTATGTTTTCCACATTTTTTTTTCTCTCATAAAGTTAGAGGGAGTGTTCTAGTTGCATTCCTGAAAAATAATTAGCAGGTGACAGTCTTAAGCAGTTATCTCCCTTAAAAGATTCCTTGGTTTTCAGAACCCATCGACTCTAGTCAAATTACTCTTAGTATTTCCGATCACTTTGCTCAACAAGCTGTCAATTAATCTTTGGCTGGTCAGACACTGTCTACCTGATCTGTTTTTGGAAAAGAGAAAAGTAAAGAAAAAAGATTTGCTTACCCAGATGTCTATTTTTGCCTGAATTTGGTGTTGTATAAATATATTGACTATTTCCAAGAAAAGTTCTTCTTTCCACAACATCTTATCATTTTCTCCATTTGACTTTTATGAATAACACTGTCTTTTACAACCTTCTTAGTGAGATTATATACCCAATTCATGTATCATTCTGTGCTTTACTTCTACTTGCAGATATGTTGGCTAGCAGTTTAAAGAATACCTTTTTTTTAAGTAAAGAACAGTAAAAAGCACTTGGTATTTATATGTATTTTTCTTCCCCTCAATATCTATATGTATTCTTAGGGTGTGATATACATCTTTTTAAAAAAAAATTTAATGTTTATTTAGTTTTGAGAGAGTGAGACAGAGCACGAACAGGGGAGGGTCAGAGAGAGACCAGAGACAGAGACACAGAATTCAAAGCAGGCTCTGGGCTCTGAATGTCAGCCCAGAGCACTGTGCCAGGCTCAAACCTACAAACCACAAGATCACAACCTAAGCTGAAGTTGGATGCCTAACTGCCTTGAGTCACCCAGGCACTCCGGGTTTGATATACATCTTAATTTAAGGACTTTATAGACATTATGGTAGGATATTTTACCTTTTATACGAAAGGTCATACACAAAATGGACAGAGCAAAAAAGAATAGAGATATTTTCATATACATCTCCAAGTGGCCATCCAGAAGGCAATAAAAATGGGATGTACGCTGCGTTTTGTACCACTTTGCCTCTGGGAAATTGAGTTGTCTTAAGCAAGTGGCTCTAACCTGGGCTCCAAGAACAGAGTGGATATGCAAAATCCTGTCTTTATTTTCACTGAGTTTTAACTGCAATATAGCATTCCCAAACCACAGTAATATTAGTTGTACCTATAACTTGGTCACCAAAGAAATATAGATATGTTTACATCACATTTCAGTTGTTAAAGATACCTTGAAATATTGTTTATATTTATCACTACTTTGAAAGTATGACAGTTACATTAGCCCCACCATTAGATCTTAGTATGCATTGTCTTAATGAAAAAGTACACGTTTAAATATATTATAATATTTTTACTTTTTGATAACCTAATGGAATATTATTAGTTTTTTTATAATCCTTACATCTTATTTTATGTATTTCTGTCTGAACACCCTATTCTGTGAAGAAGCATAGGCTTCACCAAATTGCCAAAGAGGCTAATGGCATAAAAAAGTTAAGAAAATCTGATCTAGAGGGGCGCCTGGGTGGCTCAGTGGGTTAAGCGTCTGACTTTGGCTCAGGTCATGATCTCACAATTCGTGGGTTTGAGCCCCCCTACCGGCTCTCAGCTCACAGCTTGTAGTCCGGAGCCTGCCTCCGATTCTGCGTCTCTCCCACACGCTGCCGCAAGTGCTCACGCACATGCGTGTGCACGCACGCGCACACGCGCACACACGCTCGCTAGCTCGCTCAAAAATAAATAAACATTAAAAAAAGAAAAAGAAAATCTAATCTAGAGCAAGAGGATCCAGGCAAATTCCTACAATCCTTTCTTATCTGCGGTTTCACTTTCCATTGTTTCTGTTCTGCGATTTCAGTTACCTACCGTCAACAGAGCAGATGATCCTCCTGAGGAATCCTCAGAAGGTTAATAGTCGCCTACTGCTACCTCACAACGCCTCAGTCATTTACCCCACTTCGGCTCATCAGGTGGGCAATTTACCATCTCCCATCCTCGTAAGAAAGGTGAGTGCGTACAGTAAGATACTTTGAGAGAGAAAGAAACCACATTCGCGTTGCTTTTATTGTAGCATATTGTTAAAAATGTTTGACTTTATTATTAGTTATTGTTGTTAATCTCTTACTGTGCATAATTTGTAAATGAAACTTTATCATATGTATGTATGTATAGGGAAAAAACGCAGGAAGGGTGGCGGAGAGATGGGTGAAATAGGTGAAGGGGATTAAAAGGTACAAATTTCCAGTTATGAGATAATTAAGTCACAGGAATGAAAAAGTACAGCATAGGGAATATAGTCAGTAATATTATAATAACCTTGTATCGTGACTGATGTTAACTACACTTACTGTGGTGAGCATTTTGTAGTGTATATAATTGTCGAACCACTATGTTGTACATTGGAAATGAATATAGTATTGTTTATCAGCTATTCTTCAATTAAAAAAACCAGTATCTATAGGGTCAGTACTATCCGTGGCTTCAGGCGTCCATTGGTGGTCTTGGAACATATCCTTGGCCGATAAGGGGAGAGTTCTATACTTAGTATGTGCACTTGGCCTGTGATCTGCTCTCCTTTCCATAGAGACTTGCCTAATTCTAATTGCTAATTCCGTGCAGTAAAATGAAATGTTTTAAAATCATGGCTCTCCAGAATCCAGCTTTTGGTGAGCTTTCAGTAAGAATCAGGATGCACATAAAAATCTCCACCTCAGCATTCTTTCACTTGGCTGACTGTTTGGGGTCAGGCTACTCTGGGATACGGGATGAATGATGAAGCCTCTAAGCTCACCTACCATCTCTTCCACAAAATGCAGGCCTGCAAGAGGTAATTACAGCGCAGAACAATAAACCCTTCCAGAGCTTTTCAGCCTTCATTCACTCTCTCCTAGGCCAACCCTGTGGTGCACGTGCACCTGCGAATGACTTGTGCTACTCCTTTGCTGTGCCCCCATTGCTGCTGTTGTTCTGTCTTTCCGTGCTCCATTTCTGTAGAGTGAACATCTTCCCCTTCTCTAGACTCTGGCCATCTAGATCTTATTCATTTTTCTAAGCCCAATTTGTATATGCTAAATAAAAGCAACAGAGTATAGAATATACATGAAAAAAGGGTTTAGTGTCTCATAATTATCCTTAAATGTCTTTTCCCCTCCCATGAGGCTCTCTATACTATCTAGTGATATTCTTTTATCAACTCGTAGATTTTTTTTCATATAATATATGATACTGACTGCATCCTGTCTTGTACAACTGAAAACGTTTGTGTACTTTTTTCTACTTGATCATGGGCTCCTTGAGGACCAGATGTAACTTACCTATCACAGTATTCTTCAGTTCCAAAAAGAGTTCTTGGGACACTACCTAGTATGGATTTGTTGAATGAGTACATAAGTCAATATTGCTGGAAAGAAGTGCAAATCATATTGGTATAGAAAATTCTTTCAAGGGTCATTTCTGAGCACAGCTGATTCATTGATCAATTTTAAATTGTGTCTAAAACCACTCTTTTATACTGGTCCTTGCCAGCAAATTATTTTGGGATTAATTAGAATAAGAATTTGTTAACTGTTCTTGCTTATGCGACTGTTTCATATTCTCCTAAAGTAAAATGTGTGATGAATGTAAAGTCTACCTCCCATGCCATTTAATTTTTGTTTCCAGTTTATGTATTTATTTTGACAAAAAGAGAGCAAGTGAGGGAGGGGCAGAGAGGGAGAGAGAGAATCCCAAGCAGGCTCCACACTGCCAGCGAAGAGCCCAATGCAGGGCTCGATCCCACAAACCATGAGATCATGACCTGAGCTGAAACCAAGAGTCAGATGCTTAACTGACTGATCCGCCCAGGCTCAGTTTATTTAGTTTTTAGTAATCTAAAATTTTTTAACTTTTTTTTATTTAAAAGAATTTTAAGTTTATTTATTTTTAATTTATTTATTTTTTAGTAATCTCTACATCTGGTGAAGGGCTCAAACTCACAACCTCAAGACCAGGAGTTACATGTTCTTCAGACTGAGTCAGCCAGGTGCCTCTAAATTTTTAAAATAGTTATCGTTTATAAAGAACAGTTTATAGAGATGTTTTTATTTTTTAATAACAGTTTCTTTGATATTTTTAACAACACCTGAAAGATAATTTTAGTGCTGTAAAGCTCATGTGAGAAGAGAAAACATATCCTTTGGGACACATCGTGTTTTAGTAACAAACATCCAAAATCAGTGGCTTCATATAATAGTTTAATTCTTGCTCATAGTACATGTTCATCATAGACGGAGAAGGTACACTCAGAGACCCATGCTGAGGAAGGATCAGGTTTTACATCTGGCAAGGAAGGAGAATCTGAAAACTCACCTAGTGACCCTTAAATTTAGAAATAATGTACAGCACTTTTCCTCACACAATTTCGGCTGAAGAGGTAATATGTTCCCACATAACTTCAACATTGGTGAGGAAGTGCAATATTATCATGTGTTGCCAAAGAGAAGAATATGAATATATTTTTAAGAGTTCTACAAGCAATCCAGTCAGTTAATGGGCATTTTTTTTTAACCTTTTCTTACTTCCCGGTGTTACCTTGCTGATTAAACCTAGAGACCAGACGAGGGGTTTTTGCTGAGACACTGTAATGTTATTACATTTCATATTATATAAGAAAGTTAACCGTAGAGGTACTGTACAGGAATTCCATTCTGGCCATGATTTTAAATGTGCATTCTTACATTTTATTTGTGCCTGGAATTTTCTTCAAAGACAAATAATAATAAGAGCTTTAAGAAAAGTGTGATCTTGTAACATTACTAATTATCATTTTATTAAGAAATATTTAAAGATCAGGGCGCCTGGGTGGCTCAGTCAGTTAAGTGTCTGACTTTGGCTCAGGTCATGATCTCACAGTTTGTGAGTTCAAGTGTCACACTGGTCTCTCTGCCGTCAGCACAGAGCCGCTTGGGATCCTCTGTCTTCCTCTCTCGCTGCCCCTACCCCCCTTCTCGAAAATTAGTAAATATTAAAAAAAAAGAATTTTAAAAATCAACATTTAAAGATCAAAGGGCTTCATTATGGGAATGAAAGCAGATTGATGAAATAATGGATAGCTTTGTGACATTTGGGATAAAAATCCTTATTGTATGCCCTTGTGGAGGAGACCATTGATTGTTTACCCCAGTAACCATTTGTCCTTTCCTCCTCGCTGCCAGAACTTTTATTTCGTCATGTGAGAAGGAGAGAGAGGTTTCTCAGTCTCCTTTCTAGCTAGGTTCAGTCATCCAATTAAGATTTGGCCAGTGGGTTATGAGCAGAGGTGCTGTGTTGAATTTCTGGGAAGCTTTTCAAAATGGAAAGGGGACGCTCTTACCATTGTTCTTCCTCTTTTTTTCTGCTGCTGTCTAGAATGTGGATGTGATGGTTGGAGTTCTGGAAATTTTCAATAAGTGCAGAGGGATTTTCCTGCTACATGACCCAGAGCCTAGAAGTTTCATAAAGCAAATAGTCAGGATGGCAGAAAATAGAAGAAACTCTTTAGCCTTTCAGAAAAATAAACCTTTTTAGTGAACTTGTGACTATTCTATTTTAATTCATCATAGTCTTTGGGGCTCAGTTGTCTATTCCAGTCGTAAAATGACAAACCAAGGACTTCTGTAAATGAGTGAGTCCATTTTTCTTGACAAATTTTGTGGCTTTGGCTTTGTAAGTACCACCCTTGCCTTTGATTTGGCAGACAGTCTTCACAGAACTATACGGAGTAAATCCTTAGTCCTTTAAAATAATGGCTCTGAGTGATTTTTAGAGGGTCAGCTTGCAGGAGACTGACTCCTTTATGTTGGATCATGTTCTCCCTGACTTATGTTGGATCATGACTCCCTCATTCAGTGTTTCATCAGCTGTATGTTTCCTTTATCACAGGGAAGGTTGAGAGAACTGAGAATGTTCAGTAATATAGATGTAAATGGAAGAGACTATATGTGAAAGAATAATCAATAAATCTTGAGGTCATGGTAGACATACTTCTTAAGCTTTACTTCATGCTAACTTGGTAATTATTTTAGATGCGTACTTCTAAGGTTTCCTTTCCTGCCAAAATTAAATTATAAATATTTTTATACTTGTAAATTCTGTTTTCTTTTTGGCTTGGCAAATATACCATAACAAGAAAAAATACCTTTACTTGTAACTTTAGTGTCTACAGCTTCAGTAACTGTACTGAACTTTGGATCTAGTCAAACATATTCCAGAGCATTATATGAAGAAACAAACATGTTAAAATCTGCGAGATGGAATTCTTTTTTTTTTTTTAAATATTTATTTCTAGGAGAGGGAGAGACAGCATGAGCAGGGGAGGGTCAGAGAGAGTGGGAGATACAGACTGAAATAGGCTCCAGGCTCTGAGCTGGCAGTCAGCACAGAGTCCTATGCGGGGCTCGAACCCAAAACCGCGAGATCATGACCTAAGCGAAAATCGGACGCTCAACCGACTAAGCCACCCAGGCGCCCCATGAGATGGAATTCTTATATTACATCCCAAATTGTGAAAGTAGACTCAATTTTGCTGTTTATTAAAGTGAGTCAATTTTTTATTACTTATGCTCAGAGATATCTATAGCACTGTTTTTAAGTTTGACTCTAGTTTGATACGTGATACTATAAATTACTCAAAATGACAAGTAAATAAAATCTTTTGAGATGACTCAGGTGAAATCTACATCACAAAGCAACCACCTAATCAAGAAAATGCAAGGGACTAAAAAGTTACATTTCTAGATGAACTGTTTGTTTACTAACGTGTTTGCTAATAATATTTGATATCTACAAATAAGTCAACATAAGATATAAAAAAATCTGATATGATATGGTATAGTGTAATATGTAGTATGGTATTATATGGTATGATAAGATTATTGTATGGTATGGTATGGTATGGTATGGTATGTAGTATGGTATGGTATGGTATGGTAATAAAGCTCAACTCATTAAGTCATGTTGTGTTGTTAACTAAAGCCAAATGAGAAAGAAAAGCTTTGAATGCCCTAGTTAAGCATAACATGACATTCAATAAAGCAAATGCACTGAGAGCAAATGGTATCTTCTTTAACAACTTTTCTCACAGAACATCCAGTAGAGAAATCAAACATCTTATATAATCTTTAGTATTTCTTAAAAATATTGGCTTGAGTACAGTTCACTTTTGGAAATTAAAATACACTGATTTTAATCTTAGCAAGATTGGCCCAAGCATTGTAATGATTTCAGATGACTTTAACATTGGGAAGTCCCATGTAATCAAAATTACCCCAACTTTTACCTGCTGAGCCATCATTTTTACATCTGAAAGGATCACACAGACATAAACAAAGGTGTAAAATATACTAATAGCACAGCAGTAAAGGCCAATATATAAATCCATTTCATTACTAGAAATTTACCTTATTTTATTTTGCCTTGACATTCCATAATTGTCATATCAATACTTCTTAATCTGTTAAACAGTTGATAATTTTCTGTAGTTTAAAAGATACTAGAATTATAAAGCATCTAAGTTTTAAAAACCTTACTTCCATATTCAGAATTCAAAGGCTCTTTCTTTTTTAAATTTTATGCATTTACTTATGTATTTATTTTATTATTGTTATTATTATTATTATTATTATTATTATTATTATTATTATTAGAGAGAAAGAGCACAGGCTGAGGAGAGAGGTAGAGGGGGGGAGAGAGAGAGAATCTTAAGCAGGCTCCACACTCAGCATGGAGACCGACACAGGGCTCGATCCCATGACCCTGGGATCATAGCCTGAGCCAAAATCAAGAGTTGGAATTTCAACTGACTGAGTGATTCAGGCACCCCCAAAACTCTTTCTATACTATAAGCACTGACTTCACAAATCAGATGGAATAAGTTTAAATATTAATGCTATCAGGTGCATATTTATTCAATTACCATGAATGTGAACCTAGTAACACATAAACAGATATATTTGAATAAAAGTGTGAATAATATATATTAATTATTTGAATGAGCTAAAATCAAATTTAGACTAAATTTATTTGGTGCAAATTATACTGGATTCCCTCTGATAATTAACAGTTTATAAAATAAAAATATTTACCAGTGGTTCATGTGGTTAACTAATTGGCCAGATTCAGTTCATTGTTATGGTAAAGATAACAAATGTTGAGGATTCCACCAAAATGACACTGAAATAAATGAGACAAGAATTATTTAGAAGTCTTCTGCACCAAAATCCACGTGACCACAAAAAATACTTCCCCTTTTTCCACCATTCATGAAAAATAATTATAATCCAAATTCTACAGTTTAAAAAGTCTAAGTATTCTCATTCTGCCATTCACAACATGCATGTTAGAAGAGAAAGCACAGATTCCCAGGCCCCTCTTCTGGAGAATCTGATTTAGTTGATGTGAAATGAGGCTCAGAAATTTATGATTTAAAATAAATATCCCCAAATAGCTTTATCGGAGAAGTTAGAAATGAGGCAGCCTAAGGAGAAGATTTTGGGAAAGCCCAAAATAATCTACCAAAGGCCACCTCTGCACCTCTGACAATCACTCCTCCTTCATATTGTCTTGCCCACTCCTACTATTGGAAAGATCCTAGGTTAAGTGCAGAAGTTTGCTTCCAGCCAAGTTTTTCATAATCGTTTTGGTGTTTCTCGAACCAGTATTGAAGAAAAAAAAAAAAAAAAAGAGGAGGGAGAAGCAATAATATGTATACACGTTATGCTATGCTATATATGTTCTATTTTATCATCTTTAGGTCAAAGTAGGTTCAACTACCTTATTCCTCATATCAACATTTTGACTGGGTCTTCTTATTTAATAGCTGTACTAGCAATGATTTAGAATAAGTAATATAGGACAACTTCTGAATGTAGAACAATTGAATCAGTAAAAACCAGGCCAGTAATAAGAGTAATGAAAAAAATTTTTTTATGTTTGTTGCACACATATCCACACACACATACTCACATACACACAACTGTAATATTTTTGACACTTGAAAACTAGCATCAGATTCTCCCTCCCCTTTTCTTAAGTTTTTATTTTTCTTATATATATATATATATGCACACAGACACATAAACCACTTCTTTATCCATTCATTAGTTGATGGACACTTGGGCTGTTTCCATATCTTGGCTATTCTAAAAAAAAAAAGTGCTGCTATAAACATAGGGGTGCATGCATCCCTTTGAAATAGTGTTTTTGTACATACTGTTTTATGTAGTGGCTATACCAATGTGCATTCCCACCAACAATGTAGGAGGGTTCCCCTTTCCCCACCTCCTCACCATCACATGTTGTTTCTTGTGTTGATTTTAGCCATTCTGACAGGTGTGAGGTGATATCTCACTGTAATTTTGATTTGCATTTCCCTGATGATGAGTGATGCTGAGCATCGTTTCATGTGTCTGTTGGCCATCTGGGTGTCCTCTTTGGAGAAGTGTCTCTTCATGTCTTCTGCCCATTTTGTATTTTTTTTTCTTCTGCTCATTTTTTAATTGGACGATTTGTTTTTTAGTTATTGAGTTGTATAAGTTCTTTATATATTTTGGATATTAACTCTTTATCAGGTATTTCACTTGCAAATATCTTCTCCCATTCTATAGGGTGTCTTTTAGTTTTATTGATTGTGCTGTGGAGAAGCTTTTTATTTTGATATAGTCCCAATAGTTTATTTTTACTTTTGTCCCTTGCCTCAGGGGACATAGCTTGAAAACAGTTGCTATAGCTGATGTCAGAAACATTACTGCGTGTACTCTCTTCTGAGATTCTTGTGGTTTCAGGTCTCATATTGTGGTCTTTAAACTTTTTTGATTTTATTTTTGTGTACGGTATAAGAAAGTGGTCCAGTTTCATTCTTTTGTGTGTTGCTGCCTAATTTTCCCAATGCCATTTATTATAGAGATCTCCTTCTGTTTTAACCTGATATTTCTAATGCCCTTCTCTTTGAATTGTAAGATATTATTATTTACTAAAAATTTTCAGTCTATAGAATTAACTATAGTAAAAGGCAATGTATGAATTATACATGACATATGACAGATTTCCAGATGTACCTATATCACTGTAAAGTTATAGTTAGGCAAATATGTAAAGAAGTGTTCCTCTACAGAGAGTCATTTAAATTTAAAATCGGCATTGAATTCTCATTTAAATTTCATAAAATTATGAGGCTAAAAAAAAACCACTCCGATGTTTCTTTAAATTTCTATGAATCTAGGGTGAATCATTGGGGCAATTTATTTTCGTAGTAATCTATTGGTATTACACAGGCGTAAGGATAAAGACATTTTGACACACAGATCAAAAGATTAAGCCAATATAATAAATATTTGATCATGTATATAGTGTACATGCACTACTTGAAGATAAAATAGCATTCCTGTTGCTTCTGTTTGATAGGTTCCTGATTAATTATAGTAAACACATTTTCCTTAAAATAAATGGAAACATTAACTGTAAAAGTAAGATATAAATTGCTTGAAGAAAAAAAAAAGCTTAGGAGCATCTGAGTAGCTCAGTTGCTTAAGTATCTGACTTTGGCTCAGGTCATGATCTCACAGTTTGTGGGTTCCAGCCCCATGTCGGACTCTTTGCCGACAACTCAGGGCCTGGAACCTGCTTCAGATTCTGTGTCTCCCTCTCCTCTGACCCCTCCCCACTCACACTCTGTCTTTCTCTCTCTTTCTCTCTCAAAAATAAACATTTAAAAATTTTTTAAAAACCCTACTTGATGATTGCAGTTTCTAAAGCAGTAGTTCTCACATTTCAGTGTTCATTATAATCACTTGAGTTGCTTTTTTAAAATTCAGATTCCCAAGGATTTTACCTGCTGAGATTCTGATTACGTGAATCTGACTTGGATCCCAGGACCCTGCATTTATAACAAGCTCTTCAGGTACTTTTTTTTTTTTTTTATTAATTTTTTAATGTTTTATTTATTTCTAGGAGAGAGAGACAGCGTGAGCATGGGTGGGTCAGAGAGAGAGAGAGTCACAGACTCTGAAACAGGCTCCAGGCTCTGAGCTGGCAGTCAGCACAGGGCCCGACGCAGGGCTTGAACCCACGAACCGCGAGATCATGACCTAAGTGAAAGTCGGACGCTTAACCGACTAAGCCACCCAGGCGCCCCACCTTCAGGTACTTTTGGTATAGGTTGTCAATAGATTCACCTCTGATAAATCCTGTTTTAGACTTGCCCTTCTCTGACTTTATTCTGCATAGGAATCCCCTGGAGATGGTGTTAAAATGGAAGTTCTGATTTAGTAGTTCATGGGGGAGGGGTCTGAAGATTCTAGCATGTTCCCGTGGTGAGATCAATGCTTATACCCCATAGACCACACTTTTTGAGAAGCAAGTCTCTAAAGCCTAAACATTTGTCAAACATATACCTGGATCCTCAGAGATAAAATAACTTATGACAAAGTCATAATATTTACCAATAAGGAAGTTAACTGAGTAGTTGTGGGAAATGAGGGGATTTTTTTTAAGCTAGAAGAGGTATTATTTAGTTCATTAAGGATTAAAAAGTATCACCTTAGAGAGGACTTGGATAGTCCGTTGGTCTGTACCTATTGGGTAAAAAACATTTCCTACTGGACAGAAAAGAGCCCTCAGTCAGGCCCAGTGAGAGTCATTCAAAGATAATAGCACTTTTTCAGCTTTAAGTTTTGGTTATAACAGTTGTGATGAAGCATTGAGTTTTATGCCATCTGGACAAATGCTGCTACAGATGGGAATTTTTCCCTTTGACATTGGAGAATTTGCCCAGCAAAACAGGACAAATGATTATGAAGTCATAAAAGCTTGGTTAGCAGATTTCTAAGTTTTCTCAAGTACCTTCTTTCCAATGTTATTATTTCTGTTTCCTTTTTATATTAGGAAATGGATTCAACAATTGGTAGAACTCCATGTTAGTCCTCTGGTTTGAACTGCAAATAGACTTAATGCTTCCTGTATTATGTGTAGAGTGGAGAAGGAACTCCCAGCTTACTATTTCCTTGAGTTGCATCAGGCAGACTAAAGGATCTCAAATATGTTCAGTTGGCTGAGTATATAAAATCTGTGGTTTCCTTTGGAAATGGATGAAATATAGATGCTTGGTTTAGCTAATTACATAATTTTATGCAATACTAAAGACATTAGCAAATGTTAGTATACCTCAGTTTTGTGAGCCATAATCATTCATAAGAAAAGTGTTCTTGCTAATTCCCTTAGGCAATATCAACTCTGGAAAAGCTGTAAAATGAGAGGAAACATTTATTTCAGGAATTTACACAACAACCACAATGAACCTAGAGAGAAGGATGGTTGTTTAGGATTGTTTGGGGACTGAGGGTCAGGTGAGTGGCTACGGGTGGCAAGAAGGAGGCCACGAGAGGAGAGGCTGGACAATCATGTGAAGTTCTGTCCTTCTCCTCTCCCCTGAGTTGTCTAGGCACAACCACCACCCTCCCTACATTACAGAAAAATGTGTTGACCCTAGGCTAGACCTCCAGATGTTTGAGTCCACAAGTTGGGGTGAGGAGGTAATACAAAAGTGGGGCAGATGGACTCCTTAGAAAATCCATCTTCACCCATTCGTTCCATGTCCCCAGGGCTGGTGAATTTGTGGATTCTATCTTTAGATATAATTAGCACTACTACTGCTAATCTCTAAGGAGTTGAGGAAAAGTTCTGAATAAAGGAGTTGCCTGGTAAGTGGGCAGCAAACCAGAGTGACCAACAGCGGTTCATGTCATGCCTGGGGCTGTGCTCTTGAATTCCCTGGGACTGACACAGACCAGGCCTAGGCTTAGGCCATTCTCCAGTATAGCCAACCAGACAAGATGGCTGATGTCCCCTACTTATCTCACACGAGTTCACAGGCCAAAGTAACTAGCCATCTGAGAGGTACAACCACATTAGGGAATTCTTCCAAAAAACAGCATGCAAGGAGGAAGAGAGTAAATATGAAAGAATACTACAAAAATGTGGAAAGCAGAAGGAAGATGCTAACCTCTTCACTATAGGAGTCCCAAATCAAGTCTTGTTTTTAAAAAAATACTTATGAGAGAAAACCATAAAATGAGAAAGTATTCCAAACATTAAGACTTTCTCTCCTAAGCTCTGAAAGATAGCCGTTGGACCTATTAGCAAGAGAGAATCCCAACAGCTCAGGGAACAGCAATGTTCTGCAAAACAAGAATTTGAAGACCACTGATTTGGACACCTCTGGACAGAGGCTTGGGAGCCTGCAAACTGGCCAGCTAGTTATTCTGGCTTTGCTAACGCTGGCCAGGGTTGCCTTATTTGTTAACTGTAATGTTTAAAATTTGATAAAGTGATCACATATGGTCACTGCTGCATACAATTATAGGGAATATATGTGGGCATTTTTATTTTATTTTCATGCACTTTTAATATGAGATTATTAACAATATTAAATTTCTGTCATTTTTAAAATGCAACATTAAAAAACTAGGTCATTTATTATACTTCTTATAATTAAGTATAATCTATATGTTAATTGACATTAAATTTCATTTCTCATTTAACATATTTTATTTTTTAATTGAAAAAGTAATATGTGCATATCATAAAATATTGATTTTACAAATTTTAATATGTAAAAATTTTGAATTTATATTCCTGCTGCCAAAGTTTGTGAATCACATTCATACAAGTGAGAACAGAGTCAAAGTCTTCTCATTAATCTTGTCCTCTACCAAACCTTGCATCCCTCACAAGAGGTAATTACTTAAACTCAGTCTGCTAAACTGTCAAGATGCAATAAAATTTTTTTGGAGAAATATATAATTATAATAGTTTCCCACCTTCTGAGGGAAAAAAAGCTTCTTTGTTCTAAGTGATTTTTCCAGAATTCTTAGTTTTACACGTTGAGGTATGAGGTGGTATCTTATTGTAGTTTTGATATGCATTTCCCTGATGATGAATGATATTGAGCATCTTTTCATGTGTCTGTTAGCTGTCTGGATGTCTTCTTTGGAGAAATGTCTCTTCATGTCTTCTGCTCATTTTTTAATTGGATTATTAATGTTTTGAGTGTTGTGTTATATAAGTTCTTCATATATTTTGAATACTAACCCTTTATTGGATATGTCATTTGCAAATATCTTCTCCCATTCCATAGACTGCCTTTTAGTTTTATTGATGGTGCTCTTTGCTGTGCAGAAACTTTTTATTTTGATGTACTCTCAATAGTTTACTTTTGCTTTTGTTTCCCTTGCCTCAGGGGACCTATCTAGAAAAAAAGTTGCTAGGGCCACTGTCAGAGAAGTTACTGCCTGTGCTCACTCATTCTCTCTCTCTTCAAGTTTATTTATTTATTTTGAGACAGAGAGAGTGAGAGAGAGTGAGATCAAGCATGTGCATGAGCAGGGGAGGGGAAGAGAGAGAGGGAGAGAGAGAATTCCAAGCAGGCCCCATGCTGTCAGCATGGAGCCTGATATGGGGCTCGAACTCAAACTGTGAGATCCTGACCTGAGCCAAACCAAGAAGTTGGATATGTAACTGAGTGAGCCACCCAAGTACCCTGTATGTGCTCTCTTCTAGGGTTTTTATGGTTTTAGGTCTCACATTTAGATGAGACAAGAATTTGGTTTTTTCTAATTTATAGTTGAGCCTTTATCAAGCATCACTCACACTCTTTTGCAGGCTACACAATTATTTTCTCAATGAGATTACAGTTATAAATTAGACATCACTAGAACATATTTTTGAATATCAATATGGACAAGTTTTCAATATAAGAATAACATTTTTTATCCATATAAAAGTATGAATAAGAGTATATAGAACAGTTTGAAGAAAAAGAATGAGCATGAATCAGATCAAAGTTGTAAAATACTTGTATAAAATAAGGTTATATCAGCTCATAGTGTGCTGAGAAAAAAAGCATGGGGAGACAGATAAATCTGATTAATGATTTTATAAAAACTAGTAGAAGGGATAATCTTTGATAAATGTAAATAATTTAAAATTGTATGCTAGAAAATATTTCCTAAGTGCTAATAGAGAAAGATAATTTAAGGAAAAATGAGTTCAATGTAGCCTGACAAGATCTAGACAAGAATAGAGACAAAGTATTTCCCCATCAAAGATGATAGTTGCAAACATTGATGTAATTATGTATAAATGTTATCAGCACAAGACTCAAATTTCATTTTCAGTTTCTTCTGCAATTTGGTAAATATACAGTTACACTTTTAGTAGTTCTGGTATATATAAAAACCTTACTGGGAATTAGGTGATCCTGGTCAGGAGAATTTTCATTTTTACTCCTCTTACTGTATCCTCATTTGAAAAATGATCTAATTGCATAAATGTCTAAAAAAACTGGAACACATTCAGATCATTAGATTCCCCTTAAAGTGTCAGTCCTTTCATGCATGAAATGAGTCTCAAGTAACCTGAACGGGTAGGACTTTCAGAAGTACTTCACTCTCATTTTCCACTTCTCAAACTCAGTTAATTTCATAAATAAGAAAAGACAGTGATTCATTATTCATTATAAGTGGTTATTATTATTAAGTATAAAATGTTACTTTTACTCAAAAATCCTGGGCCTAAAAGGAGCATATTTGCTAAGTCATTCAATTTTAATAAAATGGTGTTATTTGGGGTTTATAAAAGAAATATCTAAAACTCACGTTAGGTTGCTTAACTTACACGTATTTTGGTCCCAGAGGTATCCATCCCTGTCTCAGCACAGTGTCATATAGAGTACAATAAAAAGACATCACCTTCTTGAGAGATGCATTAGGAATAATTCATACATGTAGTCAAAGAACAGGAGCATTGGGATTGGATTTGGGTCACAAATGTCAGTAATCCACTTTCAAGGGAGAAAAATATAAATTGGAAGATATACAGATTATTAAAATATTAAAAAATACTTAAAACAGTATAGCAATTGTTACATCATTTTTTAAGAAGTTACCAATTATCAGTTGCACTGACATATAGAAACAGCACACAGGAAAATTAAAGTAAATCAGAAGCATGTGCCCTATGTGTTAGAAGATTAATTAGAATTGGTAAAAGATAAATGAGTTGTGTTCTAAGTATAACATTGACCTCACAGCTTCAAAGACTCTGCAATAACCAGTCTGAGCCAAGAAGAATACTAGACTAGAAATGACTAAAGTGACGAAGACATTATTCCTCTCTAACAGAATCATATAATGCAGGAAAATACAAATACCAACTACTGTACAATGAATAAAGGATGGCAAGAGCTTTTGAGTGAAAAACCCATTGAGGGAAGTTGCATTTGAGATGGGCCTTGAAGAATGCTATGATATTGAATAGATTGTGTTTGGGGCAAGAAAAAGGTATATTCTATCAGAAAGGAAAAGCTGTGTAAGACACTATATAGAGATGTATGAAACTGTACAAGCTATATAAAGCACTTTATGGAAGGAGATATGTGACATAATGTTGTTCAAGAAAGAAGAAGAAGTACAACTTGAATCCTGAGTAAGATAATGGGAGATAAGTAGCGCGTGAAAAAAGTAAGTAGTGTCAAGGCCACATTGTGGAGATATTGGATATCCAAGTAAAGGACTTAGTGTGTGAACAAGAAATTATGTAATAGAAGCAGCAGTCAGAAAGCTCAAACAGAAGCAGTTGGGAAAAGTAATTTTCCCAGGAAACACATATTATAATAAAGCAAAAATAATAATTATACAGATAAACAAGATAACTTAAAGATAGCGGTAGTAATAAATTTGATATAAAATCTAAAACTACAGAGGAATAACAAACAACAGGGCCAATAAATGTCACCAAAATGTAAGTTGGAGGAGAAAATTGGCTCTAACCTATTGGAGGACCAGGATCAGAAAAAGGAAGGATTCTTTCTATCATTTTATATAGTGCTGAATATCTCCTAAAAAAAAAGTAGTGGGGGAGAATTATTCATAGCAAAGGAGTATTGAGGTTTATCTGAGGCATAGTTTAAAAAACACACTGATACCACTTGAGCTATCATCTTTCTGCAATTCCATAAAATGGAAATTTGTTATGTCATAATGGCACATACTCAAGTTAGCAACTGAAAATGATCTGGGCCTGGCTTGGAAACACAAGTGGTAAAATGTTAGAAGAGACTTAAAGTATCATGTGGAAGTAGGTGATGATATTTGGTAGCAGTTATTGGAGAAAAACACTATCCTCTACGATAATTCAAAGTCCACACTTCCTTATAAATTCCTTTCCTTCTTGGGAAGAAGGAAAGGGTATTTTTATTGTGGTGCTTGTTTTGTTTCATTTTGTCAATAAGCAGTAAGGTTTACAAAAAATAAGTGCCTTGAGAGAGAATTTTTAGTAAAAAATAAGACAGCAGGCTTGCCTCAGCAGGAAAGCTGCCTGTGATTATTATTTGAGGAAAACTAAAAAATATGTCAGGACCCCAAGGTCTGTCATCAGTGTTCTGTGATCTCACATTTCTTCCATAGAGAAAACATTAGACAATGATGTAGAGAAATTATTTCAGAGAAAAATAAAATCAAAACAAAATAAAGCATGTGATTCTCAGGTTCACTTTTGTAGCGTAAGTAGGTATTTTTCAAAATGAAAAATATGTCCCTACTTGGCCCTATGTGATGGAACAGCTTATGGGTGTGATCCAAAAAGTGTTGTCTGGGTCATGGGAAATGTGGAGAAAACTAGTAACAGAACACTCTAGGCTCAAGTCTAGGGTTAATAAAATTTTTTGAACCCTTTCTTAGTGTGTATATATTTATATTTATGTTTATATTTATATTTATATATAAATATATATATAATATGAGCATGTAACCATTTATTTGGTTAATGAAAATATGTAATAATTTATTTAGTAAATTTTTCTCAAAGGAACAATATACTTGATAATTATGATAGTGCAGTGGGAAACCACATAAAACTCTAAATGAAAGAACTCTCAGTTTTCCTCATAATACATTTCAATGAAAAAAGCAAAAGAAAATACACTTTGACACTCTTACACTTAAAAACTGTTCAGGGGCACCTGGGTGGTTCAGTCAGTTACCTGTCAGACTCTTGCTTTCAGCTCTGCTCATGATCTCATAGTTTTGGAAGTTTGAGCCCCTCATTGGGCTCTTTGCTGGCAGCATGGAGCCTGCTTGGGATTCTCTCTCTCTCCCTCTCTCTGTAGCCCTCCCGGGCTCACACTATCTCTGTCTCTCTCAAAATAAATAAACTTTATGAAAAAAATAATGTTAATAAAAATATTCAAAAATATCAAATTTATTTAAAACATGATTCACATGTGAAATATATTTCAAAATATAACAATTCTTCTACATATATCTAACCAAAAAGAGCTTCAATTGTTAAAAAAAAAAAAAGAACAAATAGTGCCTGGGGGTGGGGGATTCAGTTGGTTTCATGTCTGACTCTTGATTTCAGCTCAGGTCATGATCTCATGGTTTGTGGGATCAAGCCCTGTGTCCATGTGGACAGCGTGGAGCCTGCTTGAGATTCTAGCTCCATTCTGTCTGCCCTCTCCACACTTGTGCTGTCTCTCAAAATAAGTAAATAAACATTTAAAAAAAGAACTTCATTTATTTAGATCTCTGATGTCTTTCTTCTGAGGATAGTGTTTCACTAGAGGGCTAACAAAAGACAAAGAATTAAACCAACAAATGAGAGGAAAACCTCATAAAAGAAAGGAACCTGGAGTAGAAATCAAGTAAACTAGATGCAAGTCCTGCTACTACACAGTACTATGACCTCGGATTAGATGGTATTGAATTGGATTCGCTAGGTCTCATTTTCCTCATCAGTAACTAGAAGATGAGAGATAATCATGAGCTTAATGGTGGATTTAATATGCTATGATTTAATGATTTCCCCACCTTTCACACTAGACTCCAAATATAACTAGCAGTACCATTGATGCACTCTAAGCCTAGGGAGCACTCTGTTGATTGCTTTCCTAACAGTCATTTTGACTTTCTTCTTCACTAATTATCCCACTTTTTGTCAGTGTACCATTCCCTCTACTGGTTTATCCATAAGCATGGTATACAAATCTCAAAATGAGATGCAAGGGAAACTCTGCTGTGTGGCCTTGGAAGGTTTTGCCCCTGGAAAAATAGAAGCACAAGGAGAGGTGACATTTATCTTTTACCAGGAATAGCTAAATGAAGGTGTTATGTAAGAAATTCAGTAGCTTTGGCGGCTTCTTGTTGTACATACCTAAATTAAGCCAGCAGGCTGAGAATAGCTGAGCAAAAATGAATCCCTTATCATTTTGATGAGGAAATGAGCAATCACTCATATAATCTTTTATCACCTGACTTCTTGTAATATAAAATACTGAATTTTATTATCTTTAAACCACTTGTATTTATGTGTTCTGTTTTTTGTGGCTGAAAAAACAAAAAAAAATTTAAGAGCAATGTTAAAGTATCTATTTACCTTTAAGTCCTCTTAGTACTCAGTATATACTGCATAGTAAAAACTACATAAATGTTTATTAATTTTATTTTTATATTCTTCTTTGTGCATTCATTTTGTGCCTCCATACCTTTTATGGAGAGTCAAAATATTTCCATGGATTTTTTGCTTTTAAAGAAAGCATGAATCAACAGTGAGAAAGTGGAATTTGAAATTTAAAACATAATACCTTTTACAATAGCATGCAATAAATGAAATTCTTAGGTATAAATCTAACAAAATAAATACAAGATCTAAACAATAAAAATCATAAAACTATGATGAAAGAAATAAAGAAATGGAGGGACATTCCATGTTCATGGATAGGAAGTCTCAATATTGTCAAGATGTCACTTCTTCCCAACTTAATCTGTAGAGTCATTGCAATCCCAATCAAAATCCCAGCAAGTTATTTTGTGAATATCAACAAACTCATTCTAAAGTTTATATGGAGAGGCTAAAGATCCTGAATAGTCAACACAATATTGAAGGAGACAGACAAAGTCAGAGAGGACTGACTATGACCTCAAGACTTACTATGAGGCTACAGCAATCAAGACAGTGTAGTACTGATGAAAGGGTAGACAGACAGGCCAATGAAGAAAATAGAAATCTGAAATAAATACACATAAATATAACCAACTGATCTTTAAAAAAGGAGCAAAAGCAGTACAATGGAGCAAAGATAGTCTTTTCAATAAATGGTTCTGAAGAAAATCCACATGCCAAAAAAAAAAAAAAATCAGACACAGACCTTATACCCATCACAAAATTAACTCATAATGGATTAATGTAAAATACAAAACAATAAAACTCTGAGAAGATAATATAAGAGAAAATCTAGATGATCTTGGGTATGGCAAGGAAACATAGATAAAGCAGCAAAGGCATGATCCATGAAAACTAAATGATAAGCTGGACTTTATTAAAATATTTAAAAATATTAACAAAAGACATATGTGATAAAGGACTATTATCCAAAATATAAAAAGAACTCTTAAAGCTCAATAAGTAAACAAAAAACTCCACTAAAACATGGGCCAAAAGTCTGAACAGACACCTCACCAAAAATGATAGTCAAAGTAAGGATATGAAAAGATGCTCCATATCCTATGTCATTAAAGAAACACAAATTAAAACTACAGTGGGATTCCACTACATACCTATCAGAATGACCTAAATCCCAAACACTGACAACATCACATGCTGATGAGGAGATGGAATAACAGCAACTTTCATGCATTGCTGATGGGAACATAAAATGTTATAAGCACTTTGCAAGGCAGTTTGTCAGTTTCTTACAAAATTAAGCATATTCTTACTATATTATATGATCCAACAGTCATGCTTTTTGGTATTTACTCAAGTGAGGTGAAAAGTTATCTTTTTTTTAAGTTTTTTTTTTTTTAAAGTAAGCTCTACACCTCACATGAGGTTAAACATAAAACCCTGAGATCAAGAGTCACATGCTCTACTGACTGAACCAGCCAGGCACCCCCAAAACTTACTTTGACATAAAAACCTGCACACAGATGTTTGTAGCAACTTTATTTATAATTGCCAAAACCTGAAACAACGAAGATGTCTTTCAGTAGATGAATAGATGAATAAACTGTGGCATATCCAGTCAGTGGAATATTATTCAGTGCTAAAAGGAACTTAACTATCAAGTCATGAAAAAGCATGGAAGAACCTTAAATGTACTTTACTAAGTGAAAGCAATCAATGTGAAAAGGCCACATACCATATGATTCCAACTATATGTCATTCTGGAAAATAAAAAATCGTGGAGAAAGTAAAGAGATCAGTGATTGCTAGGGGTTAAATGGGAGAAGGAAGGAATAGGCAGAGTACAGAGGATTTTTAGGTCTATGAAACTATCCTGTATGATACTATAATGGTGGATATATGTCATTCTACATTTGTCCAAATCCAGAGAAATACATGACACTAAGAGTGAACCCTAATGTAAAATATTTACTTTGAGTTATAATGATGTGTCAATATAGGTTCATCAGTTGTAATAAATGTACCAGTGTGGCATAGGGTGCTGATAGGGGGAGGCTGTGCATGTGTTGGGGCAGAGGGTACATGGGAACTCTCTGTACTTTCTGCTCAGTTTTGCTATGAATCTAAAATAGTTTGAAGAAATGAAGTCTGTTTTGCAGGGGAGAAATGACATGTAAAGGAGAATATATAATAACTGTATATTTCTGCTGGCAGTATTTTACAAGAGGGCATATTATTGGCAGGGCAACTCATCCACCTGTCCTTCCATTCGCCAAAGAGAACATAAGAAAAAATTAAATATTAATAAACAAGCATAATACTAAATTGCACAGTATATTACTGTGATACCATACTAAACATTAATAGTAACTAGTGGAGACACCAATATAATATTGACATTTTAAAATTTAACTCTACCATGTAATGTGGTTGATTAATTTGGCTGATGAAAAGTTAGGGTACTGACTGGTAGAAGTGTGATTATCCTCCGCTAATTTAACTGACTGTTTCTCCATTCAGCAAATCTTAGACATCTGTGTGTTTTTACCAAGAATATGCTCAAAATTTTAGGTTTAAATTTTTAGCTATGCAATAAAATAAGCATATCTCAAGTCAACGTATCTGTGGAAATTTTATAAGAAAGCAAAAGAGTGAATCACAATATATGATACTTGCAATGAGTTGTATATTCCTCTAAAGAACAGCTTATTTTATCACTGCATTAAACCAAACTTTAAAAAAAGGTTTAAAATATAGTAAGTATACACAATATTTTAGAAGGTTGCAATCGTGGACTGGACGTGAAAGTCCAAATAGAATTATAACTCTGAGGTCCAAATAAAATGAAATATAGTATTACTTTAAAGATCTTCATACATTTAACTTACTTAAAAATAAAAGTGAGAAAAATGATATTTTAGTTTTTGCTACTGAATTAGAAAATGATTTTAAAAATGTATGCATACAGTTCTGCTCCTTAAATTCATTCATAGAGTTCTGGTAATTTTTTTTAAACAAAACAAAAAACCAAAGTTCTATTATGTACACTTGGAGGACTAATGATGAAATTGAGATGCAAAGAATGACCAAGGCAGGAAGCTTTTGTATGTTTCAGGCAAAGAAACACAAATCTGTGAAGAATGTGCAGGACAATTATGTTCTTGTATTCAGGAGCTATAATTAGTAAGGGATTCTAAACAGGATTTGGACCGGGTAGTAAATTAGTAAAAGTAACAAGATTTGTTTGTACAGAATTCTTGGCCCTGAATTCCCTATCACATTGAGGTTGTCTCTCTACCTCTTGGTGTGTCAGTGGGTAGCATTCACATGCAGAATTTATTTCCTCCTTTCTGGAGACAATGGAAAGTCTTAGCATTCTTCTTGCCCTGGCCATTTCTTAAGGAACTTTCATTCAAAATAATCAGGATGTAGAGGCACCTGGGTGGTTCAGTCAGTTAAGCATCCTAATTTGGTTCAGGTCATGATCTCAGTTTGTGAGTTCAAGCCCCACGTCAGGCTCTGTGCTGACAGTTCAGAGCCTGGAGCCTGATTCAGATTTTGTGTCTCCCTCTCTCTCTTCCCTTCCCCGACTTGCACTCTGTCCATCCGTTTCTCTCAAAAACAAATAAACATTTTAAAAAATCAAAATAGTCAGGATGCCACTGTGAACATTTTGTAGTGGACAGCCCTTAATCTCTAGTGTTCTCTCCTCTGAAGCTTTCCCGGAAGATTCACATACCGAGAGCTGAGGTGGTAGTTTGTTCTATCTAGTGGAACCAATCTTAGTCCTGATGGTGGTGATGCAGGTGTGTTTCCAAAGGTAGGCCTGTGGTTCAAGTTATCAGGTATTAAACAAGAGACATTTCTATAGAAATAAAAGAAAAGCAATGGTTATTGAGTGGAGCAAATTATAAACCATTTTCTGAGATCTGAGGGTAGCCAGTCAAGAAGTTTTGTAAAGTCAGTCAAAGCATCTTTAGATACTTCTAAAGTATGAAGTATACTTCTAAAGTATAAAGAATGAAGGCAAGCAGTGGCAATTGGAGAGATTTTCTTTCAGATTTACAATTTATGAGCAGTGTATTATTGCAAAGAAATAATGCAGCAGAGGATACTCATAAAAAGTTTATAGACTGCATGATATAAAGACATATACCTGTACGTCTATGTCAAAGTAAATTTCACACTGGACATTCACAGTGACCAGGCAATTGCACAGATGCTGTTTAGGACAATTCAAGCTTGTACATATATCTATAAAATGAAAGTCTGGGAAACACAGTATTGAATCCTTTCTGTGATAGAAGGTAATTGGTGCTCCATTAGCTTTATTTGCAGCTTAACAAAAAAGTATTTAAATGTTAATAGTTAGGCCATGTAAGTGTATTAAGTGCAAAATGCAACATAAATAAGAAAGCATTGCTAGCAATTCAAACTCTGATTACAACTAATAAACTGAAAATAATCAGTTTATAGAAATGCTATTTCGAATTTCCATAATTAAGTGATTTGCAATAATAATTCTGTATAAAAGTGGCCCCTACCAAATATGTGAACTATGCTACACAATCCAGACTATTGAAGAGGGCTTTGCCAAAATTTGTTCTCCATGTCTCATGGAGAAATACACATTCCCAAAAAAAGTAACATAAAACAAGAATCAATTTTCTTTTCTAAACATCAGTCCTTCATAACTTTAAAGAATAATTACAGAGAAAATTTGTATCTTATTAAAAAATTATATATACCGATGCATGTACATGCATGAAAATAGTAAATTGTGAATAGAACAAAGCAGTGTAATTTCTGCAACTGTAAAATAACAGAAGCTTAATACCATGAAATATATCTGTACGATTTTATAAGCAACTCTGAACAATTACCTTTATTTTTACTTGAACCACTTTAAGCAATACACTATCATATGGCAGTAGAAGGGAAATCCAATACTTCCAAATTACTCTTTCTGTTGAGTACAGTAGAGTACAAGTGTTTCATCAATAATCATCAAAATGAGTAAGAAGTCTCAGAAAGGACAGATTATTTGTAACTCTAAAGTTTCAATGTTGATTTCCCTCTGTTGAGCAAATGTTCATGAATGTAGAGACTGTATATGGAAGGCTTAGAATAAATAAGAGAAATTTTGTGGCTTAAGGGAGACAGAATTACTTGACTTATAAAAGACAAGGCAAGGTGAAGGAATAATAAAGGGAATTCTCAACTACAGAAACTATCACTGCATAGATTGGAACAAAAAGTGAAACCATCTGAATACTAAATATCTGAAAGATTGTTTTATTTTGGTGGAAGTAGAGGTGATTTCAATAGTGGAAATTAGTACTGAGTTGAATGGAGGCATCTCAGTAATTAGTTTCTAAATCAGCCTAGATTCTCAGTGGGATGATCTGGTATGAATGTGAAGGGAGACAAATAGGTGGTCTTCATAAATCCACACAAACCCCATGAATCCCATTTGCTGTGAGCAAAAACAATAACAGAATATACCCATTCCATATTGTGATATTTTAATTTATAATAAAAAATACATATATTTGTCCACAGTTACATTCCTGGCTCACAGCCCTTAGAATTTTCCTGAGCAATAAGAACAGAGGGAGCATTTTTGTTGTAATATTTGACCTCTTGTCTTCGCTTTCTGAAAATGCTTCAGAGCCAAGGAGATGGAATGGGTGTCTTGTTATTCATAAGAAGCCTCTTTCCCCCCCAACTGGCTTTATGCTAATGAAGGGACATTTAGAAAACACCTAAGTATGGGGACTTGGTGGCTGGGAGAACCAACCATGAATATAGAGTTTGAAATGTTCAATTCTACTTCCCTGACCTCAGGGGAGGGGAGATGGACTCAAGGTAGAATAAATCACCAGCGGCCACTTATTTAATCAAGCACACCAATGTAATGAAGCCTCCATAAAACCCCAAAAGGACAGTGTTTGGAGAGTTTCCAGATTGGGAAACCAGAGTGCTTCCCAGTGCCACCCTTGCTGAGTCCTAAACTCCACAAGAACAGAATTCCTTCACCCAGGACTTCACCCATTTCTTTATCTGGCTGTTGATGTGTATCCTTTAACATCCTTTGTAATAAGTCGGTAATCTATAGAGTAAATGGATTTCTCTGAGTTCTCTGAGCCCCTCTATCAAATTAATGAAACCTGAGTAGAGGATTGTCAGAAACTCCAATTTGTAGCCAGTGGGTCAGAAGCAGTGGTAACGACCTGGACTTGCCATGTCATCTGAAGTGGAAGGCAGTCTTGTGGGACTGAGGCCATAAGTTCTGACACTGTCCTCTGGTACGTAGTGTCATAATTGAGTTGAATTGTAGGATTCCCGGCTGGTGTCTGAGAATTGTTGGTGTGAGAAAATATTCCACACACACTGGAAATTGGGAATCAAAGCTCTTAAGTGTGTATTAACATGTAACACAAACCAGGATTGCTTTACACCTGAAATTTGAAGACTTAGATTTCTATGGAACCACAAATGTCTCAAATGCTTCACAGGAACAATGCCTGATACTTTTTTCTTAAATCTGAGGTGCCATACCCTTGAATATTTTTGTAACATGTCATTGCAAAATCAGTCTACTCAAAATATCACTATAAGTTTTCAGCTAATATAAAATTAGTTGAAACTCTACAGTTTCTATATTTTTTAGAATATTTTCCCTGCTAGAAACCTATTCATATTTTTATGTCTAAAATGCAATTCAACCAAGGGGATGATTTTAATCTCCTTATTTCTTCTTGGCCTAATATCTATAAACTAAGTATGTTTCTTTTAACATGCAATCAATATCCATGGCTTTTAATAACAATTAAGAATCTCACTGTGTAGCCAACATTCATTTTCAATGCCTTAAAAAAATTTTTTTAATGTTTATTTATATCTGAAGAAGAGAGAGACAGAGTGTGAGTGGGGAGGGACAGAGGAGAGAGGGAGGGAGACACAGAATCCAAAGCAGGTTCCAGCACAGAGCCAGACGTGGGGCTCAAACTCACAAACTATGAGATCATGACCTGAGCCGAAGTCGGACGCCCAACCGACTGATCCACCCAGGCGCCCCAACAAAGATGCCTTTTAATTTGAAAACAATTCAGTAGCTTTCTAAGCCCTTTTCATAATATACTCTTCTTTCAGAAAAGGAATAGCAAATTAGTCATTTAGCAGTGAGTATATAGAGTGTGTTCTCAAAATATACTATTCCTGCTTGTTCTCATCATTGTGTGACCCTAAATAATACTGGACTCAATTCTGTTAAGGTGAGATGTAGGTCTTCAGGTATTAAGCAATTTATCCCCTTTCTCTTTCTCTCTCTCTCTCTCTGTTATCTCTACCTCTCTTTTCTGAAAAATTATTTTGTAGTCCCATGCAGTTGTCTCACCTCAGTTTATTGCAAAGATCTTTATATTTGTTCACCTCCATTATTCTCACCTCTGAGGAATACTGGAAACTTGATTATGAAGCTAATTTTCAGTTGTGATTATATGATTATTCTTATACAGGAAGTCACAGGTAGCATATTAACAATGTTGGGGTTTTTTTGACCTGTGAAGCCCAAATTTCAAAGATAGCAACAGGTGATTTAACCATTCTTTCAAGAACCAAATCTTATCTCTTTTGTAGAGTTTTTCCTAACACTTTTCTATCACTTCACTGTCACGATGGCCTTATTAATAATCCTAATTTACCCACCATAGCCATTAATATCTGACAACAACAAATATCTTGAGTGTCCACTATGTGTCAGGCACTATATGAGACTCTATAATTATAGATAATAATCTCAGTCCTTGAGCTGCATATATGCTAGTTAGGAAGGCAGAGAAGCAAAGAGTTACACTAGTTGTGAGTAAATGACTACATAGAAAGTCTTATGGGAGCAGAGTGGAAGCATGTTTGATCTTACCTTGATCTTGTCTGTATTAGTTATCTATAGCTTTATAAGAAATTAACACAAATTTAGTGGCATAAAACAATACACATTTATTGTCTCATAACTTCCTTGGGTCAGGAGTCCAGACAACACTTGGATGGGTCAGGTACTTAGGGGCGTATACATTTTTAATCAAAGCATCAGCCAGTCTTACCTACTATACACAGAATCATGTATACATGAACAATAATAGAGAATAGTAAATATGTAAAATAAAGTTAATTTTCAGGTGCCTGGGTAGCCCAGTTGGTTAAGCATCTGACTCTGGATTTTGGCTCAGGTCATGATCTCATGGTGGTGAGACTGAACCCTGTGTCTCTGGCTCTGCACTGGGCATGGGGCCTGCCTCAGATTCTCTTTCCCTCTGCCCCTCCTGCACATGCACTTGCTTTCTCTCTAAAAAAAAAAAAAAAAAAAAATATATATATATATATATAATAAAATAAACAGTTAATCTTGTTTCTCTTTTCCACTAAGGGAACATTTGATTTTGATGAATATAAAAATTTGTGAAAAATATAAACTGCATTGTGATCAGTGGTTTTATCAAATGTTCTGAGTGGCCTTGTATTAACTTATAATATAGCCTTAGAAAAATGCTAATGTTAATTTGTATTAGCAGAGTAACAAAGTATAATTTAGTCTTTGAATTGGACAATGGGAGTATTAATATTTTACTCCATAATTTTATATCAGTTAACTAAAATACAATTGCACTTAATTTGGCATCTCAGCTTCTAAAATGTCACTTTCAATTGTGTGTACTTTGTCTTGCTAGACAAAATATTAGGAAAAAACAACAATCATGAAATTAAATTGCTGTCAAATAAATACTGCTCTCAATCTAATAGATTATATTGAATTACCAATACTTATGTGGAAATGGATCTATTAATTCATGCATTCAATTATATTGGTAAGTATATTGAAAAATGGAAGTGTGCACTTAAAGGCGAAATCAAATCAGTCTCTAAGCCCAACTAGTTGGCTCTTGTTCTAATTAAATGTGCATTAACTTCTTTGCCATTAAGAACCACATGTTGAAACCTGTAAAGTAATTAGGCCTCTATTTGATGGGTTTATATGTGTATAACCAAAACATGTCTACTAGCACTGCTGTCAAGGAAAGGCTGGCCGTTTGTTTCATTTTAGTTATTAAATTTGAACTTTCAAATAAAAATAAAATGGTTTGTGTAAAACTCTATGAAAGTAGAAACAGTTCTACAAACCTCCTCCTGAGATTTGTAAAACTTCTAAGATTAGGACAAATCCTACAAAAGCCCTGAAAATTCATGCTGTCAAATATTGGAAATCCAAAGATATTTCTGCTTTTGCACACATAGGGGCAGATTAAATCTTAACCCAGTACACGAGGAAATGTATCTTCTGGGAAGAGGAGTTGACAGACTCCCCACACACAAAGCACATAACGCAAAGTACAAAGCACTGTCTTGATATACCTTGTGGCTCTGTCTTCACTGTGGTGCCCAGCATGTGAGTATCTGCTCCAGACGGTCCTGGGTATCTAAGTAGGAAACCATCCCACACTTTTATCTGAATGGGGAGTTCAGTCCAATGTCAGTGCTCCACGTACCAGAGAGTTTCAGCTTTGCCATTGCAGACAGAAGTTTGACAGGGCACCACTGCTCCCTCCCAGGTAGAATACCATTCAGGGCCTTCTTGTGGATTTATGTACTAGAACGATTTGATCTAGGCTATAGCATACCAGTTGTTGAATGTATTGAATGTTACCCTTGCCTTCTCTCTTACGTTCATCCCTGTTATAGCATGTATCAGTATTTCATTTCTTTTAATGGCTGAATAAATTTCAGTTTTATGAATATGCCACATTTCACTATCCATTCATCAGTTAATGGTCACATGGGTTATTTCCAACTTTTTGTGATTAGTGCTGCTATAAACATTTGTGTACAAGATTCTAACACTTGTTTGCAGTATTTTGAGACTATAACTAGCAGTAGAATTGCTAGGTCATATGATAATTCTATGTTTACCCTTTGAAGAACCATCAAACTGCTTTCCACAGGAGCTGCCCCATTTTACAATCCTATACATAATGTAGGAGGGTTCTGATTTCTCCACATTCTTGTCAACAATTGTTATTTTCTGATTTTGGTTATAGCTGTCCCATGTGTAAAGGTGTGAAGTGTTATCTCATTGTGGCTTTGATTTGCATTTCTCTAATGGCAAATTACATTGAGCGTCATTTCACATATGTGTTGGCTATTTAGATAGTTTCTTCAGAGAAATGTCTGTTAAAATCCTATGCCTTTTTTTAAACATTTTCTGTCTTTTTGCTTTTATCACAATTTTCTCTGTATATTCTGAATATAATTCCTTATCAGAGAGATGATTTACAAATATTTTTTCTCCATCTGTGGGTTGTCTTTTCTCTCTCTTGATAGTGCCTTTTAATGTGCAAAAGTTTTTAATTTTAATGAAGTCCAACTGCTTTTTTTTCTTGTGCTTTTGGTGTTATATGTACAAAATCACTGCCAAATCCAGAGTCACCAGATTTACTCCTAATTTCCTTCTAAAAGCTTTATGATTTTAGCTTTTAATTTAGTCTTTATTTATTTATTTATTATTTTTATTTATATTTATATTATTTATTTTTTTTGAGAATCACAGATTTTATTTTAATCAGTAAAGAAATACAGAATTTAATTATGTCATACACATATGAGGCTAGAAGGCATATAGAGAATATTGTATCAAACACCAGCAAAATACATATTTTTCTCAAATATACATGGAAAATTTCTAAAGCAAACCATATATTTTGCCATAAACAAGTGATAAAATTACTTATAATTTTAAAATTATAATATAATTTTAAATTAAAATATTACTAATATTTTATTACTAATAAAATTTTTATTAGTAACTAATAACTAAAAATTATAAACTAATAAAATATTTTAGTAATATTTTATTATTAAAAAAATTTTTATGACTAATAATAAATTACTACAATAATAAATAATAAATACTCAGCATTCAAGAGTCTCTCATGGTTTGCCTTCCTCCCTCTCCCCAACTTTCATTTCCCCCTTCTCCTCCCTCTTTGTTCTCTGTTAAGTTTCTCCTGTTCCACTTAAAAGTGAAAATATATGGTATCTGTCTTTCTCTGCCTGACTTGTTTCACTCAGCATAACACCCTTGAGTTCCACCCATGTTGCTACAAATGGCCAGATTTCATACTTTCTCATTGCCATGTAATATTCCATTATATAGATATACCACATCTTCTCGATCCATTCGTCAATTGATGGACACTTAGGCTCTTTCCATGATTTGGCTATTGTTGAGAGTGCTGCTATGAACATTGGGGTACATGTGCCCCTGTGCTTCAGCACTCCTGTATCCCTTGGGTAGATTCCTAGCAGTGCTATTGCTGGGTCTTAGGGGAGTTCTAGTGTTAATTTTTTGAGGAACCTCCATGCTGTTTTCCAGAGAGGCTGCACCAGTTTATATTCCCACCAACAGTGTAGGAGGGTGCCCCTTTCTCCACAACCTTGCCAGCATCTAGAGTCTCCTGATTTGTTCCTTTTAGCCACTCTGACTAGCATGAAGTGTATCTCAGTGTGGCTTTGATTTGTATTTCCCTGATAATGAATGACACTGAGCATTGTTTCCTGTGTCTGTTGGCTATCTGAATGTCCTCTTTGGAGAAGTGTCTGTTCATGTCTTCTGCCCATTTCTTCACTGGATTATTTGTTTTTTGAGTGTGGGGGTTGGTGAGTTCCTTATAGATTTTGGATACTAGCCCTTTAACTGATATGTCGTTTGCAACTATCTTTTCCCATTCTGTCAGTTGCCTATTTTATGGATTGTTTCCTTTGCCGTGCAGAAGCTTTTCATCTTGATGAGGTCCTAAGAGTTCATTTTTGCTCTTGATTCCCTTGCCTTTGGGGATGTGTCAATTAAGAAATGACTGCGGTTGGGGTCAAGAAGGTTGTTTCCTGCTTCTCCTCTAGGGTTTTGATGGTTTCTTGTCTCACATTCGGGTCCTTTATCCATTTCGAGTTTATTTTTGTGTCTGGTGTGAGAAAGTGATCTAGTTTCATTCTTCTGCATGTTGCTGTCCAGTTCTCCCAGCACCATCTGTTAAAGACGCTGTCTTTTTTTCATTAGATACTCTTTCCTGCTTTGTCAAAGATTAGTTGGCCATACATTTGTGGGTCCAGTTCTGAGTTCTCTCTTCTATTCCATTGGTCTATGTGTCTGTTTCTGTGCCATTTTTTTTTAAATGTTCTATTTATTTCTAGGAGAGAGAGAGAGAGAGAGAGACAGCATGAGCAGGGGAGGGTCAGAGAGAGAGGGAGCCACAGACTGAAACAGGCTCCAGGCTCTGAGCTGGCAGTCAGCACAGAGCCCGACGCGGGGCTCAAACCCATGAACTGCGAGATCATGACCTAAGCGAAAGTCGGACGCTTAATCGACTAAGGCACCCAGGCGCCCCACCATTTTTTTTTAACTTTTGAGAGAGAGAGAGAGAGAGAGAGAGACAACATGAGCAGGGGAGGGTCAGAGAGAGAGAGAGAGAGACATAGAATCCAAAGACAGGTTCCAGACTCTGAGCTGTCAGCACAGAGCCTGATGCGGGGCTCAAACCCACAAACTGCAAGATCATGACCTGAGTCATAGTCGGACGCTCAACCGATTGAGCCACCGAGGTTCCCCTAATTTAGTCTTTAAGTTAACCCAAAGAGTTTACATTTTTTTAAATGTTTATTTTTGAGAGAGAGAAAGAGAGAGAAAGAGCTATGAGCTGGGGAGGGGCAGAAGGGGACAAAGGATGTAGGGCTCAAACCTGTGGCCATGAAATCATGACCTGAGCTGAAGTCAGATGCCTAACCGACTTAGCCACCCAGGCTCCCCAAAGAGTTAACGTTTTGAGTTAATTTTTGTATCTGATGTGAAGGATCTAATTTCATACTTTTGTATTATGACATCCAATTATTTGAGTAATATTGTCATCTTATGCATATTAAGTATTCCAATTAATGAACACAGAATGTCTTTCTTTTATTTAGACCTTATGTAATTTCTTTCAGCATTGTTTGCAGTTTTTAGTGTACCACCTTGGTTAAATTTATTCCTAGATATTTTATTCTTTTTTATGTTATTGCAAATGGAACTGTTTTCTTAATTTCCTTCTCATTTGTTCATTATTAGTAGATAGAATACAACTGATATTTGAGTTGATCACATATCCTGCAACTTTGGGGAGTTAATCATTAGCTCTAATATTTCCTTATGAATTCTTCAGGTTTTAATGCATATTAGATAATGTTATCTAAACTTAGAATTAGTTTTACTTCTTCCTTTCAAATTTGGAAGTCTTATATATAATTTTCTTGCCTATGTTCTCTAATGCTTTAAATCCAATGTTAAGTAGAAGTGATAGAACTCCCTGATCTTACAGGGAAAGCTTTCAGTCTTTCATTGTTGACTATAATGTTAGAGACAGTTTTTCTTAAATGTTCGTTATCAGATTTAGGAAATTCACTCCATTTCTAGTAGTTTGAGTATTTTCATGAAAAGCTGTTGGATTTTCTATTGAGCGTTTTTTTTATTAATTGAGATGATCATATAGTTTTTCCTTTATCCTCTTAATGTGGTATATTCCATTAATTGATTTTCTTATGTTGAACCACGCTTGAGTTCCTAGGATAAATTCCAATTGGTCATGATACATAATTCTTTTAATTTGCTACTGCATTTGGTTTGCTCATATTTTGTTTAGGAGTTGTACATCCATTTGTAGTTTTATTTTCATATGATGTCTTTGTCTGGCTTTGATCAGACTAATTCTGTCTTATGGAAAGAGTTAGGAAGTATTCCCTCCTTTTCTATTTTTAGAAGAGTTTGAGAATCATTGATTTAATTTTTTTTTAAACCTAATATTTTTTATCATGTGTGGCTACTAATTATTTGTTCCTCTAGCTTAGAGGTCAGCTATTTTTTTTGAAACAGCAGTACCCAAAATAAATCTGTCTATCTATGTACCTATCTAACTTTTTTATCTATCTGTTTGTCTGTCTATCTATCTCTCCATCCTCTGTTTATCTACCATCTATTCCTTTCATTCTTTGCAGGTCGGGGCTGTGTTGGGACACTCCTTCAGAGCTTAGCCATGTTTTTTACAACTCTACCATAGCGTTTAATTCCTGCCTGCATGGAGCCAAAATATTAGCTAGTAGTAGGAGGTCATGATCTTCTTAGGAATTTTCTGAGTATGCCCCTGGCTCTGCACATGTACATAGCCTCCTAGATTTCCCAGCGCTTGTGGGAACTTTTCAAAGTTTTAATTGCTCCAAATTTCTTCTTCACTAGCTTTTTCCGTATCAGGCTTTCATTCTGTCTATTGTTTGTACAGATTTTTGTCCTTTACCCCAAGTGGCTTTTGTTACTATATTTGGATTTAACATTGCCTTTCAACAAATGCTCAGAAAGCAAAATCTGCCCTGGGCATACTGTACACAGGTGAAACAAATGCATATGCTTGAGTTTCACTTTCAGGGATCCACCACCATTCAAAACACACACCCACTTCTCTTTGACAATGAGGTTTATATTGCTCTTTCTGGCACTAAGTCTTGTACCAGAAATGTGGGGTTTTGTGTTCATGGATGCTGTCAAGCTGGGGAGTGGGTTATGGTAAACTGTTAAGTTAAAACATCAGAGAATTTTCTTAGCAAAACTCAGCAGCTTCTTTTTCCATTGAGTTCCCTATATTTTTTTAAGTTTTTAACTTAGTTTGCAGAGTTTTAAAAAATTTGATTTTGAGAGTTTAAATCAGCCCATCCATCACTTTTGTGAGGGACACAATTTTGAAGTTTCCTACTCTGCCCTTTTTGATTATATATAAAAGTTATTTTTATAGATAAAGGAACTGAGTATTATTTGGCGATGGTTTCTCCTTTTTCCACAATTTTAATGATAAGCCCACATCTATATGCTCTTTAATATTGATTCAATTTATGATTACTATTCCTTTATTTTGTAACCACACTCCTCTCCATGTGTCCAAGCCAGTGAATTATCTGGATAAAATAAAGATGAAATCTCATCTAGCTACCAAACACCTGAAAACAACGATTGATTTCATGGTGACTGCTGGAATTTGGGAGGAGGTTGCATGAAAGCTAAAGTCTTAAAGCAGTAAATATTCATAAAATTAGATATAATAAAAATCCTGTCCCCATGAGGTAGCCTCTCCCACTTCAGCTACCCTCCTGTGCCTTTACCATAATTTATCACCCCATAGTAAGCAACTGCATGCTTTTTGAAGAACAACATAACGGGGAAATCTGGAAATGAGAACCTTGTACTCAACTGGTATTTAATTATTATTGGAGAGTGCATCTGAGTGCCTATCAGTGGCGCTAGTACTTAGTCTGTAAGATGCAGCATGTTTTGAGGGTACTAATATTTTAGCACAAATGGACATCTCAAATGCCTTATATCAGATAAAGAAAGAGTAAGTCCTGTTTTCCAATGTTGATGTTGTTAAAAACAAAACAAAGCAAAACCACAGGCTCAAAATGGAGTCATTTATGCTGGGCCATGTCATCAAACCTGGGCTTAGTACCTAACCTAATTGCACGTTTGACCTCTCCCAGAAATGTAGCCTTATCCAATCAGTCATAAATTTTCTGATCAGCACCAATTAGGTAACCTGTCACATGGACCCTCTCCTAAAGGAAGATGAGATAATCCACCTAATAAGACCCTTTGTCCCCAAGGCAGGTGCCCTCACCCTAAATAATCTTATTTTCTTTTTATGACTTCCTTGTCTTGCCTTTAGAAACTTTTCCCTTTCTGTAACCCTTTGGAGTATCTGTCTACTTGCTAGATGGGATCATGTCCAATTCATGAGTTAATTGATATAGCCAATTAGATCTTTAAAATTAAGTCAGCTGAATTTTTGTTCTTTAACAATGTTAATTATGTGGACCCACTTAGTATCTTTGTTGAACCCACTTGCACTTGAAGAAAACTGTAGGATATGGTGAAAGATGATAGCAAATTTTAAGGCTTGCCACTTTCAGGCTGAATTCTCAATAAACTACATTTCTTATTATGTTCATTCCCTCCTAACACTAATTCACCAACAGTGGAGAGCAAATTTTCTAGGCATGAGGAGAGTAAATGCATGAGGAAGGGCATCACTCTTGCACTCAAGATAGTCACAATCAAGTAGGCACAGTTGTATAGGGCTGCCCCCTGGAGTAGGTTCCTCCTCCAAGTGAATGAGAAAAGCTTGCTGAGCATATGTCACATTTGTAAGAAGTAGAGAAATGCAGCTCTTGCACCAGTGAGTGCAGCTATGTGCTAGAACAACCTTGTCCTCAACGAGATGCCCCTTGCAAAGCAGAATTTTTGCTAGTATAGAACTCATTTCTGTAATACAGTTAGACACACCCTAACAATTTCTAGAGTAAAGAATGCATTTCTATATGAGGATAGCTACAGGAGCAGTTAGTTAACAAAAGAGCTTGATCAGGGAAGATGTGTAGAAGTTTGCCAGTAAAATAATGAAATGAGAAGGGACAGATGTGCTTGGGAGAAGCCTGCAAAAAGAGCAGCTAAGAAGCATGAAATTTCACTGATACTTGAGTGGCAGATTTTGAGAATGGTTTGTACGAAGTGACAGTAAATTAGTTGCATGGGTGAGGCAAGTGATACTGAGGAGGCCAATAAATTTTAAGTTGAACAACTCAAGTTTTATTTTATTGAAGGCAGGAACTCACTGGTAAAATCTGATTTCATCTTTGCTTTTAAAGAGTCTCTGGAGATAACGTTAAGAGTTGGAGATAGAAACCAGAGTCAGGCATACTGGCTAATTAGCTCTGGCAACTTATATTTACTGTTTTCTGGTTTTCCTTATGTGATTCTGGCAAGGGATACCCAAGGGCCAATATTTGATTACTAGCCTAGTAACAGAAAGAAGGATGTGAGAAGCAATAGTGAGACGAGAGGTGACAATATTGCACTTGAGGGAGAGAATAGGAAAAAGGAAAGAGAAAGGGGAGAACTGTTAAGAATCTGGATGTAAAGACCAATCTTGATGGTTTTGGTGATATTCACACTTAAAGGAAAGCAAATTTCAATTTACTTGCAGAGCAAATTGGTGGCAGATTTTTAAACAGAAACTCTTCTCCCCGAAATATAGTGCTGGTGGGGAGAAAAGCTATTAATTTCATTGCTGCAATTCTAGATTCGAGGCATAGCTTCCTGGTATTTGCTGAGATAATGTCATATAGTACACAATATTTATTAAGGAATCCATTTGTATGTTTTCACATTTAAATATGTATTACCTTTTCAAAACATCTGTGGAATAATCTCTCAGGCATGCAGATAAGATTATGTTAAAATGACTGAAATTTTCAGTGCAGGCATACAAATCTTTGAGTCTTTAACCCTCACTGAGTTTTCTAGCATATCTTTCTGACTTAATTATTATTAGTTCTTCAACTAAATTGTATTTTTTTTCAAAATAACAACAATTATTCTGCCCTGGTCAGGTTATTGTATAATTTTTAAAAGTCAAATAATCATCTTGAATGATTAATGACTTCTTTCTAGGCTATACAGCATAACATTTTATAGTTTTGGTTTATCTCTCATTTGCCTATCTAGCCTTCAAACTCCTATAATTTGCCTATACAGTTCAAACAGATAATTTACAAAACCCAACAAGATCTAGGCTCCAGATAAGAGAATAAGTAGAATTTAGGATCTAAAAGACAATATGGATATTATCTATCTAGGTCAACTTTTTTAAAATAAGATTGAGGTTATTTGTGTCTAGAGGGCATCCATGACATGTTCAAGGTTACTCAGCTAATTAGTTACAGAGCTGGGATTAGACCTTTCCTGCCAATTCAGTTTTGTGTCCTTCCTTTCTGGGTCAGTAGGAATTGGTCTTTTTGCAAAGTTGCATGCAATCGTGCTATTTGAGGAGTACAATTATCCAGATACACAGAATGAAGAAAATATTTTCTGTGAGCGTTTTCTTCGTTTCTCCCAGGAAAATATAATTACAATTAACCACGTGTATTGAAAATATGGAATTAAGATCAGGAAAGAAGTGGTTCAGGTGACTATAAGAATGCCTCGCAATGACAAGTGTCTGCTCTCTCTCAGAGAATTTCATTTCTCTGGTTACAACATCTAAACTTGAAAATTAATGAATTTCTTCTTTTTTCCAGCTTTACTGAGATATAACTGGCAAAAAATTGTGTAAATTTAAGGTGTACAGTGTGATGATTTGATATATGTATATATTGCAAAATAATTACCACAATAAGGATAACATGGTTACAATTGTGTGTATGTGTGTGTGTATATATAAAACTTTTATGATTTAACCTCTCGCCAACTTAAACACATTTTTTAAATGTTTATTTTTGAGAGAGAGACACAAAGCAAGCCAGAGAGGGGCAGAGTGGGAGACAGAATCTGAAGCAGCCTCCAGTCTCTGAGCTGTTAGCACAAAGCCTGACACAGGGTTCAAACCCACGAACTGTGAGATCCTAACCCGGGCCAAAGTCGGACACTTAACCCACTGAGCCACCCAGGTGCCCCTACTTTCTTGGAAACTTTTAAATGTACAGCACACTATTATAGTCACTATGCTGTATGTTACTTCCTCAGGACTTGTTCATCTTATAACCTACAACATTCCTTATTGCATTTGCTCTCTTTTGCACATCCGATTTTATTTCAAGAAAAGTAGAGAAAAATAATTACATTAGACTACAGATTACAGTCTCCTGAATAAATTCTCTGATATAAGCAAAACAAGAATTATTTTTAGTGTTGTTATGTAATAAATAAGAGACCATATTCAAAATGAACAAGCTAGATAAATTAATTTTAAGAGAAATGGAGGAATAATTTCCTCTGTCCTTTAAGGGCCTTCTAGCTGGATGAAAAATCAAACTGAATTGAGACAGATTAACAGGAGAAAATCAAATTTAATAGCATACATACTTATAGGGAATCCACACAGATATGATAATATCAAAGACAATGAAGCAATGGAAGTTCCTATGGCTAAGGAGAGGGGTAGAGGTCTTAGGATGCAAGGGAGAGAAAGCCCATTAGCAGGATGGTGAGAGGAGATGTTTGGAAAACAAAGTTTGCCCTATTAGGCTGGTAAGTTTCTTAGATAAAGAGGACTCTCTGTTAATAGCCCTCTTCCTGGTAAAAGGAGGCAGTTGAGGGGGAAGTAAGAAACTTTTCCTGAATCTGCTGGGTTTGGATTGCTTTTAACTCAAAATAATGTTCATGCCAAAGTGGCCCATCTTGGGATGACCTGTCCTTGGCCTCTACAACACCATCTGTGTAAGATGTAGAATTAAATAGAATTGAACGGAGACTGATTTATTGATATCTGAATAAAAGTTGGCTAATCATGCCTGGGATACTGTTTGTAATTTATATTAAAGAAAGATATTCGGCATATGTTTTTCTCTTTTTTTTAACTTTCATTTTTGACAGAGAGAGAGAGAGAGAGAGAGAGGAAGCACGAGAAGGGGAGGGGCAGAGAGATGAGGACAAAGGATCTGTGGTGATAGTAGAGAACCCAGTGTGGGCTTGAACCCATGAACCAACCCACAAACCGTGAGGTCATGACCTGAGCTGAAGTCAGACCCTCAACTGACTGAGCCACCCAGGTGGCCCAGTTCTCTCTTTTTAAGTAGACTCTCATGGCTTGATAGTCATTTGCTTGGGTAGACAACCTTCAGTTCAGGCTTCTTTCAGCCACACACAGGAACACTAAAAATTGTGATAATATTATAATCGCTGAGTCTAATTGCTTATGGATACTATCTTTGGGAATGAAAAGAACTGAATTTTAAATTAAAATAAGGATGCCAAGATAATTCAAATAAAAGGATGATTTCTTGTTTTCTCAAGCCTCGGCTTTGTTGATCTGATGCATTTTGTCTTCTAATTACTATTGAAAATTTTCCCTCATTGGCATTGATCACTCAGCTGTATTTGTACTAAAAAAAAGTTTTTTATTCCCTAAAAATGCATGCATGGCTGCTTAGGAAATATGCTATGTGCAAATTATATAAAAATATTATTTATTTCCTGGAGTAACTGAACTGAAGATAATTGTGTATCTTAATTAATGAAATTCTAATAAACTTTATCCTATGGAAGCAGACCGCCAAATGAATTATATTACAAACAAATATCAATGTGAGAAGAAGGTAATGAAACTAGGAACAACATGACCTTGCAAATAAATTATTTATCTCTACATTGTTTTCCTATTTTCAATTTCTCCCATTTCACTTCTTATCTAAGATATTTATATTCTTAGGAATAATTTATACATGATCCATTTAAAAATTGGTTGCCTACTTAAAGATATCTGTTTTAATAGTCTTTCAGGCATGCAGTTGATAGTGTTTTAAAGTAGTGGGGCACTTAAACGTTATATTTCTTCTTCAAAGCTTAATTTGATACCCTTTGGTTTTCTAGTTATTTGCATCCCTGTCACAATCCCATTCAGCTACAAGATTCTGCACTGTGGAGCCAAACCCCAAATTTCCAGCCTTTGTGTTCATTGATCTCTTTAGACATTTTGTGTCAGAAGTTGAGTCTCACAAGATCCCCAGGTGATGTGAATGCTCATGATAGTTTGAGAAGCCCGGCTCTCAAAGAATGGTCCCACTGCATTGAGATGGATCTTGTTAAGTACCTGGTGTTGAGGACCAAGAATTCCTGCCCTCTCAGGGATCATTCTAGCCAGGCTAAAAGTTAAATTGACATGAGACAGATTAATAGAAGAAAATCAAATTTAATATCATACCTGTGGAGAATCTGTTACCAGACTTAAACTTGTCTGTGCACCTGATATGCAGTATGCTAATGTCTGAGGCTGAAGCAAAGAAAACTTTATTATCAGAAAGGCAGCCCAACAAGAAGGCAGGGAATCATTCCCAAAGCTGCCTTGCTTTGCTGAGCCTAGGGACAGCTGTGAGACCTAAATCTAACTGACTCCATTTTAGAAAAAGCCTCCATCTTGAGGGTGAACTGGGCCCGAACCCAGTCCCAGGAAAAACCGCAGAAGCACTTAGGCAGTCTCAGCCTGCCCTTAGTTACTTCCCTAGCAACAGCAACAGCCAATCAGTTTAAAAGAGGTGCCTATGTCCCAAGACGTTCTTGTTGGCAGTTTATGGTCAGGCCAGATGGGCAGAGCCAAACGGGTACTGACAAGACAGCTTGCGCCAAAAGTCAACCTGTCAGGAGGCTGCCAAGCTGGAACGCCCCGAATTCCACTGTAACTGCAATAAAAGCCCTGAGACCCTGAGTTCGGGGCTCCATACCATCACTGCTGCGTCAGGGTGCATTGGAGTCCCTGCTCGAGCTTGAATAAAGACCCTCATGTGCTTGCATCGGAATCGGCTCCTCGGTGGTCTTTGGGGTTCTCGCGATCTGGGCATAACACAGCTTCTATACATGAGAGGAGGGTAAAGGGTTTGTTGAAACCTTGAGCCAGGGGGCCTTGAAACAATTCAGAAGTAAATACTCTTCCAGACAATGAGGCACTGGTTATGATCAGATAACTTCAATACAAATGTTACCATCCAGTTCCTGTTAGGTTTCTATAATCAGTGGGTAAACAGGGAGTAGAGGTAAAAAGGCAAAGTTAATGATTGATTTTGCATGAGGTTAAGAGGTGAATAAAACATAATTAAGGAGGGAACAAAACAGAATGTGGAGTTAAGTTAATAAAGCAACTAATACAACTGTAATTCTGCTTATGCTTTCAAAATAGGTTCAGGAACCAAGCGTCTGGTCTCAAAACCACAGAGACATGGAAATTCCAAAGACAGGCGAAATGAGATAAAATACATTGTCCTGAAGTAAGGAGAAAAGTGTAGGGGTCTGGAACTTCCAGAGGAAAAACATGTACTTCACAGGGTGATAGGAAGAGCAGATGTTTGCTAATTCGATGTTTGCCTGTTGCTGAAATAAACTTTAACTCTGCTAATAACACTAATTCCAGGAAGACCCCCAATTTAGATTCTGCTGTGTAGTTAAGGGAGTGGCAGAAGTTTCTCTTGAGCCCACAGAGCCTCCATTACCTTTGGCTCAAAATAATTGCGTGCCAAAGTGGCACATTCTGGGGAGACTGTCCTGAACCACTTCACTGGTGAGTGTCAGACAAAGGTTAGTTTTCTTTTTTAATTTTTATTTATTTATTTATTTATTTACTTACTTATTTATTTTATAGTTTATTGTCAGGTTGGTTTCCATATAACACCCAGTGCTCATCCCCACAAGTGTCCTCCTCCATGACCATCACACCCCTTCCCCTCTCCCCCACCCCCATCAGCCCTCAGTTTGTTCTCAGCATTCAAGAGTCTCTCATGGTTTGCCTCCCTCCCTCTCCCTGACTATTTTTCCCCTTTTTCTCCCGCTTCATCCTCTGTTAACTTCCTCCTAATCCACCTATACATGCAAACATATGGTATCTGTCCTTCTCTGCCTGACTTATTTCACTCAGCATAACACAGAAGGTTAGTTTTCTGATATGTGTTGCCTCATATAGTCTATACCACATCCTTACGCTCATTCCATTTTTTAAGATATAGGAATTTTTTTTAAATTTATTATGGAAAATATGAAATACATACAACTTTAGAGATAAAACTAACAATAGGTCTCCCCTGTATCCTCCCCCAAGATTCAGTAGTGCAGGCCCAAACATTTTTCATGTTTATTTTGAATCAAATCCCAATCATCACATCATTTTATCCTTAAACAGTTCAGTGTTTCTAAAATAAACAGACTCTGCTGGGTGTTATATGGAAACCAACTTGACAATAAACTATTAAAAAAATAAAATAAAATAAACAGACTTTTTTTTGACACAGCCATGATGCCATTATTACTAAAAATATTTTTTAAATTATTCTTTACTATCATCAAACATGCAGGCAGTGTTCATATTTCCCTAATTGTCTCCTAATAGTGTTTTGTGTGTTTGTTGCCATTTCCAAGTACTTTTGTTTCAATTAGCATCTCAAGAAGGTTCATCCATTATGGTTGTATATCTTTTGACTATCTCTCTCTGTAATATTGTGATTTCTAAGTGTTAAAAAACAAAATTCCGCTGAGTAAATGTAAAGATCTAATTGGCTTTATTCAATGATTCACGAGTCAGGCAGCATCCCATTAGTAAATAGGCAACCAAAGGAGCTGTACAAAATAGAAGGATTTTATAGGCAGACACGGGGTGGGACAAGGAGGTTAATTAGCAAAAGAAAAGAAAGGATTATTTTTTTAATTTAATGTTTATTTATTTTGGAGAAGGAGAGAGAGAGAGACAGAGCTTGAGCAGGGAAGGGGCAGAGAGAAAGAGGGAGACACAAAAGCAGCCTCCATGCTCTGAGCTGTCAGCACAGAGCCCAGTGAGGAGCCCCTACTCACGAACTGTGAGATCATGACCTGAACCAAAGTCAGATGCTCAACTGAGCCACCCAGGTGCCCCAAGAAAGGATTATTTCTGTTAAGGTTACCTTCCCAAAGAAGAAGGCAGGGCATTTTATCTGATAGATACACTCAGTAGTGCTGACCAGGGCTGATTGGTTTCAAATTCTACTTCTGGGAGAGATTGAAACTGCAATTAAATTTTGGCTTGTTGTACTGGATGGCAAGTGACTCCACCTGGGGCCTGTTATTTATTTTTTTCTTTTTTAAATAACAAATATATATTGAGTCATTGTGATGATCAAAATATATTTATCATATATAGTTGGTCTTTGCCCACTGTTCCGGGATCATAACTCCCAAATCACTTGGAACTTTCCGGCCTGTAAGAGCTATGGGAGTATCTTTTGTCCTAATATTTGGTCTCTTGTCATTAGTTCCTGAAATCACTTCAGAGCCATAAAGGTGAATGGGTGTCATTATTCATAACAAGCCCTTTTCCACCACAACTGGATTTATGTTAATGAGGTGACTTTAAGAAAGTGCCTAAGGATGGGAACTGGTTCAAGGACTACCAACCACATATTAGAGGTTTGGAAACTTCAGTCCTACATCCCTGACCCCAAGGAAGGGGAGAGGGGCTGGAGGTTGAAAAATCTCACCAATGTAATGTAGCCTCCATAAAAAAATTAAAAATTAAAAAAAAAAGAAGAATGGGGTTTGGAGAACTTCCGGGCTGGTGAACACGTGGAGATGTGGGGAGAGTGGTGCACCTGGAAAGGACATGGAAGCTCCCTGCCCTGTCCCTATACCTTGCCCTATGCATCTCTTCTATCTGGCTGTTCTTGAGTTCTATCCTTTTATAATAAACCAGTGATCTAGTAAGTAAATTGTTTCTCTGAGTTCTGCGAGGGGCCCTTGTGGTAGAGCCCCTCCCTACAGAATGTGGTGAAAACCTCAAGAGCAAGAAAAGCAACGTGGCTATGTGCATGTATGTGATATCCCTCACGACCCTGTAACATAGATCACCCATTCAGACTATATGTATGTTACCATGTATGGGAGACAAAAAAGTAGAAATTGTATAAAAGACTACACTTTGCTGTGCTTGGGACTCCCTTCTTCAGGTACAAACCCACTGAGCTTATGCAAGAATAAAGTTGCTTCCTGCAAAGAAAAGCCTCTCTGTGCAAACCTCGGTCCTGTTACCTCTAGCAAATTAATCAAACCTAATCAGGCTGGGTTATTGGAACCTCAAATCTATAGGTGGTCAGTCAGAAGTACAGGTGATGACCTGGGCTTTTGACTGGCATCTGTAGTGTGTGTGTGTGTGTGTGTGTGTGTGTGTGTGTGTGTGTGTGTGTGTGTGTGTACACATGCGCATGTGCGTGTATAGGGCAAGATTGTGTACGACTAAGCCTTTAACCTGTGGGATCTGATGCTATGTCCAGGTAGATAGTGTCAGTTAAATTGTAGGACACCCAGCTGCTTGGTAGTGTGGGGGAACTCCCCCCCCACACACACACATTGAAATTGGGTGCAAAGACTCTAAATACTCTCCCTAACTCTCATTTAATCTCTAGGTTCTTATAAATGAACATATTGTTATTGCACTTTACAAATGAGGAAACTGTAGCTCAGTAATTAAGTAAATTTGTCTGAGGCTAACTAGCAAGTAAATGGCTGTACCAGAATTGAAACCAGGCCTGTCCACCTCCACTGATTCTCTGTATCATGTTACTGTCCTTACACTGTCCCGTTTTATTTCTTCATTCTCATTTAGCTCATTGACTTCTTGCATTCCTACTCGTTCTAAAAGATTTTTCATATTCACACGTGTCAACTTGGAAAGCCCAAAATTTACACTCCAGTCCCTCGAAGAGTCAGATATACCCCTAAACAATAAGTTACTGAATGAGTAAAAACAATTAGTCTTTTTGCTTTCTTGATTGTACACTAATTTTAAGGTTGCATTCTTTCAAAGATTATGTGTAGCTATAAAGATCAATTGTTGTCGATGCCATCCTATGAGTTTCCGAATCTATTTCTGTGTTCTGGCTATATGCAAAGTTTCCTCCACACTATCCTAGGGCTATAGTTATGTCTTCCCTTCTCTACGCATCCAGGATCTATGTTGCACAACATATGGATGTTATTGTACTATCCTTAGTCATCCTTGGCAACCATTTAGTTCTGTCTTTAATATGGAAACAGTTTTGTTTTATGACCTAACACAATTTTTATGAACTTAAAAAATTTTTGTCATTACATTATATATTGTGGAACTAATATACCTTGTGCAAAGAACAAGTATGATGCCCTTGCCTTTCACCTTCCTTCCAATAAATTCTTTAAGTCTACTTAACTAATCAGCATTCCAGAATAAGTTAGAGTATGTATACATTATATTTCATTTACAATGCTAAGGCATGGGGCTATTCTGCATAGTCACCTAACCATCCTCATAGTAAGCTTTTCCAGTATACGACAGGGTTTTGGAAAGCACCCTTTTAACTTTATTATACCACCATGTATGTAATATAGCAACATATTATCAACTAAAAATGTTGATTATGGTGCTCTTTTAAAACTTTAATATTCAGTCTTGAGATTAATATTGTAACTTGATATGCAAAACATTTACTCAGCAAAACTTTCCATTTCTCAAATGATTCAGAAGCCACTATACTTTCATAATCTGTGTATTACAATTTAACCTGGAATTCTATGTTCTATTTTCTTGATCAGCAACCACTAATAAATTAAGTATTAAGTGGTAAAGTTGTGACCAAGTGTTCGCTACTGCCCTTTACATACACTTCCCTTAGCTTAACCAACCTTTAGTCAGGATTTTCTCTATCCTACGGGCTCCTTAATTTTGGCTTGCCCCCCAGTTTGATTAAACATTCAAATACAGAACATCCCACACTTTAGCATCTCATGCTGACAGGTAGTTGACCACAGTGAGAAACAGCTCTGATCATGCAATCTGCTCACTCCCTCTCATTTGCTCAATTTCCCTTCAGAAGTTCCTGCCAGCCCTGTTTATCTCATCCTTTAGAAGAGAAACATTTTTGGGGCACCTTGGTGGCTCAGTCGGTTAAGCATCTGACTTCTGCTAAGGTCATGATCTCACAGTTCATAGGTTTGAGCCCCGCATCAGGCTCTGTGCTGAACGTTTGCTTAGAGCCTGGAGCCTGCTTCGGATTCTTTGTCTCCTCTCTCTGCCCTTCCTCCCCCTCACACTCTGTCTCACTCTGTCTCTCAAAAATAAATAAATGTAAAAATAATTTATTTAAAGAAAAGCATTTTTAAATTTGATTTTGAGTTATATTCAGATCCTAACATTCTCCCTATTTCAGTACTGTTTTTGAATAAAGTCTCTCCTTATCTAGGTCCAGATTTGTTTTTGACACGTGTTAGTTTCTCTCACTTGGTGTGTTTCTTCACATTTGTTTCTATTTACTTTGCCTTCTAAGGCATAAGCATAATGGTCACTACCATTCTTGAGTATGTTTGTGTTTCTTTAAAAGAAGCATTTGGGGGCACCTGGGTGGCTCTGCTGGTTGGGTGACCGACTTCGGCCCAGGTCATGATCTCACAGTTCGTGGGTTTGAGCCCCCCATCGGGCTCTGTGCTGACAGATCACTCAGAGCCTGGAGCCTGTTTCAGATTCTGTGTCTCCCTCTCTCTGATCCTCCCCTGCTCACACTGTCTCTCTCTCTCTCTCTCTCTCAGAATAAATTAAAAAAAAAATTTTTTTTAAAGAGAAGCACTTGACTAGAAGTCATATTTGATATCCATGAAATACCTCTTGTTTAAATCTTTATTCACTGAATTAGAACCAACAGAAATGTGTTACCCATTTATTTTACCCTGTTTAATGAAGTTATAACTGCAGTTTTATGTTTCATATCTCCCAAGTCCATGCTAGATAACAAGGGCAAGGACATAAATGATCACTGAAGTCATGAACATTTTTGCTTCCCCTAGTATTTACTAAGGAAGGCCTAGGTCTCTATTTAGAATGCAAGTTCCTTTAAATCCTGAATGTGGAGCTCAAATTGCTACTGACTAATGGAGCCAAGGAAAAAGCTTTGGCTTTTGCAGCACAACAGGTGTCGGATATGAATTATGAGCAAAGGTTGGTGACAGGCCTATGGAGAGCAGTAGTGTCAGAGTGGTCATTGCCCTTCTGAGGGTGACCAAGTTCCTGGTAGGAATGGGGGACAGATGATGCACTTAAATTACTTTCTCTTGAAATATGCACACAGCTGTCACTACTTAATCAGTACCAATATTTTTCATAGAAAAAGTTGGGGTTTGCACTGAAGGCTTTTTCCACCCTGGAAAGATAGATCAGGTTGCG
>JAESUZ010002665.1:0-82121 GCA_017311185.1 Proteles cristata cristata
TGGAGTCTGTCGGGTTTTCTATGTAGAGTATCATGTCGTCTGTGAAAAGTGAAAGTTTGACTTCTTCTTTGCCGATTTTGATGCCTTTGATTTCCTTTTGTTGTCTGATGGCTGATGCTAGGACTTCCAGCACTATGTTAAACAACAGTGGTGAGTGGACATCCCTGTCGTGTTCCTGATCTCAGGGGGAAAGCTCTCCGTTTTTCCCCGTTGAGGATGATGTTAGCTGAGGGCTTCTCATAGATGGCTTTTATGATGTTTAAGTAAGTTCTTTCTATCCCGACTTTCTCGAGGGTCTTTATTAAGAAGCGATATTGTATTTTGTCAAATACTTCTTCTGCATCTATCGACAGGATCATATGGTTTTTATCTTTTCTTTTGTTGATGTGATGTATCACATGGATTGATTTGCGAATGTTGAACCAGCCCTGTAACCCAGGAATGAATCCTACTTGATCTTGGTGGATAGTTCTTTTTATGTGCTGTTGGATTTGATTTGCAAGTATCTTGTTGAGGATTTTTGTATCCGTGTTCATCAAGGATATTGGCCTGTAGTTCTCTTTTTTTTGCTAGATCTCTGTCTGGCTTGGGAATCAGAGTGATGCTGGCTTCATAAAATGAGCATGACGAGGTGTTTTTTGAAGAGTGTTACTTGCTCTCTGTTGTTGTGACTTTAACTATTTTATTTTCATACCTGTAGTGATGTTTTGGACTCTCCACCATGTGCACTTCGGTTTGTTCCTTTAAGTAGTCCTGGATAGGAAAACAGACAAACAAATAGGGATCAAAAGTTGAAAACACACAAACAAATAAAACAAGCAAGCAAACAGACAAAAACAAAGAAAACAAAACAAAACAAAAAGACATTCTAAAAGCATAAAACCAGAAACCCCAGCTACAAATAAAGAGCAGGATGGAGGCAGTGTTGATGGAAGAGCATATAGAAAGAGAGAAATGACAGGGGTGGGGAGAAAGAAAAAATGAATATTGACTAGGGAGAGAGACTAAAAGGCCTAATCCAGAGAGAGAAAAAGGAGGACATGAAAGGAGGCGAGGAGAAAGAAACGAAGATAATGTTACCCAGAGAAACTATATAGCCTGCTTACTCCAGAGAGAGATAAAGCAAATAAAGAGGTGTAGAACATGCATCAAGAAGATGGATTAAATATGTCTGCTAAAGCAAACCAATAACCAAAGTACCCGGCCTAGAGTAAGGAAGAGATAAGAAAGAGAAGGGGAGAATATATCTGAATAACAAAAATTGACCTAGAATTAATCCAGGCAATGCAGCAGTGCTGGTCTGGAGGAGGGGACCATCTGTTTCTGAAGCTCCAGTATATAAGGAGCTACCCAGTGCAGATGGGCATGGATTCGTGTAGACAAGTTCCTCCTCCACTGTGGGCCCCACAGACCAATCCCTATGGCCCTGCGATGGGGGTTGTGGGGAGACAAATGGCGAGCCCCCAATCCATTCTTCCAAGACCAGATGTCCCACATCACTCCTTTGGAGTCATCCTCACTGTGCCACAGGCACAGATGAGGTGGTCTGTCTCCTATGCCCCATGCTTAGCTGTGTTTAAAGCTCCAATTCCGTGTGCATTAATGATGCCACCCAAAATATAATCCCACAAGCCACAGCACTTCAGGGCAGGGGTCCGGGTCCTCCTGATGACGATTGTGCCTCTGAGGTACCACCAACCTGGAGGGGGCTCCCCTCATCCCCAGGTGCGGGAACAGGGCAACCAGCCCCAGTCCAAAGAAAGTCCTGCAGATAGAAATGGGATGATAGGATTCCTTTCTGTCTGGGCCTGAGGTTTTTCTCTTGTCCAGATACAGTCCTATGTTTCCCCAACCGCTCTTTCTCTTCCCTTTGTCTCTCTGCAGCAGGGGATCCCTCCCCACTGAGCCTCTGGGTACGGGCCTGTTTTTATCTCCCCCAATTCGCAATCATGTTCCTATGAGGCTGTCTTCCTAGGAGACTCCATCTCCTTTCCTCCCACACTCTTGGGGTTCAGAGTCCTTTGGCTTCAGCCCTTCTTTATTTGAAAGATGCAGGCAGGAAATACGGAGCCCCTACTTCTCTGCCATGTTGGCCTCCTCCTAAAGGACAAACTCTTGTACTGTTCTTACTGGGCCTCTCTTTGATATCCCATACAATTAATTTCCGCCTTCAATTATTCTTTCTTCCTTTAGCCTTGATGGTAATTTTCTTTGTAATTCCAGGCTACTATAACAAAATGCCGTAGACTGCATATTTTATAAGTAATACATATTTATTTCTTACAGTTATGGAGGCTGGAAATTTGAGATCATGTTGCCAGTATAGTTGAGATCTGGTGAAAGTCTTTGTGTCAAGTTGCAGACTATTGAGTTCTCTCGTATCCTCACATGGTAGAGAGCAAAGTAGAGAAGGAAAGGTCTTTTGAGATTCTTACAAGGCACCAACCACATTCAAAGGGTATCGCCCTCAAACTTCATCTAATTTTAATGGTCTCTCAAGCCCCCACCTCCTAATATAATCACATTGGTGTGTAAAGTTTCAATATATTAATTTTAGGGGACACATTCACACATGCCGTCCATAACAGCAATAAAATTCTTGTAGCAACACTTTTATCTCTTTGACCATTATTTTATTTTGTCTTCTTTGAGGATTTCTCCTCTGTTTAATCCTTAAGGATTAGCACTTCCCAGGTTTCTGATTTTGGACCCTTACTTTGCTTGACACCCTATTTTAAAGTGATCGCATTCACTTAATGTAGCTTCAAATATTACCCACTTTACTTGTATGTTTACACTTATTACAAACATGTCTACCTGGATATCCTATAAGTAACTTGTGAGTGTCTCATATATATCTCCTATAATCAACACAACTAAACAGGAATCATCATCTGAAGCTTTCTCACTCATCTATCTCTTCTCAGATTCAAGATTTCAATTGGTGGCATCAGCATTTATTCAACTAAGCCAGAAATTAGTTGACCTCTATCTACTTTGATCCTCAGTAGCCAATTAATCATCAAGAATATGCAATTTTCTCCCTAATCAGCTTTTGCTCATGGTATGTACTGACTGGAATGAGATCTCTCTTCTCTCCCTTCTATGCTTACTAAACATATCCTTCCTCTACTTTATCTGCCTAATGATAATGCTTTTCTTTTTTTTTAATTTAAATTTTAGTTAACATACAGTGCAATATTGGTTTTAGGAATAAAAGTCAGTAATTCATCACTTATATAAAACACCCAGTGCTCATTACAACAAGTGCCCTCCTTAACACCCATTCCATCCAACCTATCTCCCACCCACCACCCTCCATCAACTCTCAGTTTGTTCTCTATCATTAAGAGTTTCTTGTGTTTTTTTCCCCTCTTTCCTCTTCCCCCTCCTTCCCATATATTCAACTATTTTGTTTCTGAAGTTTCACATATGAAAGAAATCAATTGGTATTTCTCTTTCTTTGACTGATTTATTTGGCTTATCATGATACATTCTAGCTTCATCTACATTCTTACAAATGGCAAAATTTCATTCTTTTTGATTGGCTGAGTAATATTCCATTGTATGTACACACCATGTCTTCTTTAACCATTCATCTGTCAGTGGGCATTTGGGCTCTTTCCATAGTTTGGTTATTATTGATATTATTGCAATAAACATTGGGGTGCAGGTATTCCCTCAAACCAGCATTTTTGTATCCTTTGTGTAAATACCTAATCATGCAATTGCTGGATCATAAGGTAGTTGTACTTTTAGTTTTCTGAGGAACCTCCATACTGTTCTCCAGAGTGGTTGCACAAACTTGCATTCCCACCAACAGTGCAAGAGGGTTCACCTTTCTCCATGATGATGCTTTTCTTTAAACCCTATTCAGATGTTACTTCCTCATTGTTTTCTCCAGTCTAAGTTACGTTTCTCCTCTTTGGTGTTTCTCGAATACTGAAGTAGCCTATGCATATCATTTATCACTTGTTTTCTATCATATCACGGATTTAGACACATCAAGAAAATAGTGGAACGGGTCTTTAGTCTATTGACTATTGAGGACTAATATACTCCCCAAAATTTAACCTCATGGAAGGGTTAGGAAAGAAGAAGAAAGGGCCCAGAGACTTATCAGTCTCTAGCCCTAGTCCTTATCATACCTGGATCACTCCAATAGAAAATCCAATTAAAATAATTGGTGAAATTTCTCAGAGGTATTCTATAGATAGACTAGTGTTATTCTATGATGTTATTGCTCAGGTTCCTTACTTAGCCTTTTTCTCTGGGCCCTAGATTTGTGATAATTTGGTGGATAACCCAAATGTCTCTTCATATAATTCCACTGCTCATCTACATTTCCACTTCCAAAATCTTGGACAAAAATATACACTTGATCACGCACATCTATAAGTTACTCAACAGACCTCCAGATTTTATTTCTTCCACAACTTGTGAAGCCAAGGAATCACAATCTTTTGGTAAAACATTCTCTACATCTAGTTTTTACATAAAAAATCAAAATCATAACCCAAATCATGTCATCCTACTCAAACACTCTTAATGGATTCTAATTACAGCACCGTTTCCAAACCTATTTTTTGTCTCTAATACAGCAGTTACCCTCAGGAAAGTCTATGCCTTCAGCATTCCTGAATCATTTTCCTTTCAGGTGTTTGTGTTTTGGCCACTATGGATTTCGGTCACTTTAACGTAAGCTCAGCTAGGCATTGTAGCGGTTCTTTACTGAATTTTATCCATAATTTCTAGGTGTCTGTAGAGATTCTAGGAGGTTTTTAAAGGCATCTATGTCATCATATTGTTGTAAGCAATTAATCTTTTAGAAACGATCTATAGAGGAAAACAAAAAAAAATCTTTAAAAGAACACAAAATGTTATCAAAAATTATACTCAGTAGTGGGGTTATAGTAATTTTTATTTTCTTTATATTTCTAGTATTTTTCAAAATGATTACAATGCACATGTCTTATTTTAAATCAAGAAAAACTTATTTATCTTGAAAAACTCATTTTGAGTCATTTATATTCTAGAAATCAAATTCAAGATGTAGTAAAAAATATAAGGGCAAACATTGACATACGATGTACAATGATACAGTGAGTGTGATGAAATTTTGGTAACAAATAGTTTAATAAAAATTGGAATATTATACAGTCTTTAAAATGATAGTTAAGACAGATGGTAGCTATACTTGTGGGGAGCGTAGCATAATGTGTAGAGATGTTGAATCACTATATTGTCACATAGTGACATAGAAGGACTGAAGTTAATGTAACATTGTGTGTCAACTATACTCAAATTTAAAAAAATAAAGAAAATGTGTTTAAGACAATATTTTAATGACAGTGAAGTTTTTTTTTTTTTTTTGTATAGAGTTAAACCAGCATTCCAGTCAACAAAACTGGATATGTGATATAGATTAAATTCTTTAGTGTTGAAAAATACATACAAAAAAACTAGAAGAAAATTTATCCAATGTCTTTTTACTAGTTGCATCTGGGTGGTTGGTGTTTATGTATTTGTTTTCAGCTACTGTACTTTTCTGTATTTTTCAAGTATTTTGATAATCTGGAGAAAATTAAGATACAGGCAATTGTCTCTACCAGATACAAGGTGGGAAGATAGTTTATGGAATGGAGGAATATCTCCCTATATTAAAGGAAAAATGTTAAGAAAATTAATTAATTTCAAAATAAAGGATTTACAAATGATGCCAGATATTTTTTACACACCAGAAACTCTAAAATTTATGAAAACTATTATACTGCCATTTCATCTCTTCTTTCAAGGCAACTACAATTTACTGAAATACTTGGGAAGAAAGGGAAATTAAATAACACGCGCTGAACATTTCCTATGTGATATATATGAAGTCAGGCACTTTTTCACATTTAATTGATTCTTCACCATCAATCAATTTTTAAGGTAAAGTTGTCACACACAAGAATAAAATTCTATTGCATGCAAATTTAACTTCTGTAAATTTGAAAGAGTTGCATATAAAATGTTTATATGTATGATTTTTAAAATAATATAATAGTCTCAATAAAAAACAAATTAAGCAAAAAGAACAGATTAACTTTAAAGTCAGAGTTTAAAGGAATTATAAGCTATACCACACAATAACTCCACTTTGGTTGGTAAACATGCCTTCTATACTTCATCAGTATCTTGTAACTCATGTATACATTAGAATCTCTGGAAATATTCTTGATGCTATTTTCAGTGTGTTTGTAAATTTATTTTTAATAGTTTATTGTCAAGTTGGTTTCCATATAACACCCAGTGCTCATCACCACATGTGCCCTCCTCCATGCCCATCACCCACCTTCCCATCCCCCCCACACCCATGAGTCCTCAGTTTGTTCAAGAGTCTTTCATGGTTTGCCTCCCTTCCTCTCCCCAACCATTTTCTCCCCTTCTTCTCCCCCATGGTCCTCCATTAAGTTCCTCCTAATCCTCCTATACGTACAAACATATGTTATCTGTCCTTTATTGCCTGACTTATTTCGCTCAGCATAACACTCTCTAGTTCCATCCATGTTTCTTGCAACATTTCTCTCAGAGAGTCTCCTTCAGGATTTTTTGTATGGTTGGTTTAGTGGTGACAAATTCTTTCAATTTTTGTTTATTTGGAAAAACTTTTATCTCTCCTTCAATTTTGAATGACAGGCTTGCTGATATAGGATTCTTGGCTGAGTATTTTTTCTGTTCATCACATTGAAGATTTCCTGCCATTCCTTTCTGGCCTGCCAAGTTTCAGTAGATAGGTCTGTCACTACTCTGATAGGTTTCTCTTTGTATGTTAGGGCCCTTTTCTCCCTAGCTGCTTTCAAAATTCTCTTTATCCTTATATTTTGCCAGTTTCACTATGATATGCCGTGCAGAAGATCAACTCAAGTTATGTCTGAGGGGAGTTCTCTGTGCCTCTTGGATTTCAATGTCTGTTTCCTTTCTCAGATTGGTGAAGTTCTCTGCTATAATTTGTTTAACGACTCCTGCAGCGCCTTTCCCTCTCTCTTCCTCTTTTGAAATTCCTATGATACGGATATTATTCCATTTGATTGTATCGCTGAGTTCTCAAACTGTCCTTTCGTATTCCTATATCAGTTTATCTCTCCTTTTTTCAGCTTCCTCTTTTTCTATCATTGTGTCTTCTAGATCACTTATTCTCTTTTTTGCCTCTTTCATCTGTTCATTGAACGCCTCCATTTTATTTTGCGTCTCATTTATAGCCTTTTATAATCTATCGCAACAATTTTTAAGCTCCATAATCTTTGTAGTCATAGTTTCTCTGATGTCTTCCATGCATTTTTCAATCCCAGAGATTAATTTTATGACTATTGTTCTAAATTCTGGTTCAGTTATTTTGCTTATATCTGTTTTGAGTAGTTCTTTAGCTGTCAGTTCTTCCTTGGAATTTCCTTGGAGGAGAGATCTTTCCTTTCATCATTTTGGTTAGCTTTCTATCTCTTCTTAGTTTTGAAAGCTTGTTATGTACTTTGCACCTGTGAGTGCTCCTGTACCAAAGAAGGCTCTTAGACTGTCCAGGGCCTGTTCATTCAGAAAGTGTTCTTTGAATGGTATCTCTTGGTCTCTCTTCTTGAGACCTTGGTTATTTTATTTTCCTATTAGCAGTGGTATTTGGGACTCTCCATCCTGTGTACTTTGGCTTGTGTCTTAAGGTAGACCTGTAAAAGAAAACAGAGAGACAAACACACAGGGAAGAAAGGCACACAAATGCACAGAAAAATCCAACAAACACGCAAACTGAAAGGGAAAACGAAATAGAAAAAAGAGGAAGGAGGGAAATGAATAATAAGAAATAAGAATACATAAAAAAGAAAAATGAGAATAAAAGAAAAGGAAATAGAAGAAATCCAATAGACAAAGGACAGTCGAAAGCATATAACCAGATTTCCAAGCTACAAATAAATAGCCGGGTGTATGCAGTGCTGGTGGAGGAGCATAGAGAAAGAGAGAAATGACAGCGCAGGGATGAAGTGAAATTGAAAATGAAATGTGCAGGCAGAAGGAGTAATAGGCTTTTTTCAATGCGAGATAGAGTCATATGTGGTTGGAGAGGAGGCGAAAGAAATGATGATAATGCTACTCAGAGAAACTGTATAGTCTGATTACTCCAGAGAGAAAGTGATGAAAAGGCAAGAGTGGAGGTGTAGAATTTACATCTAGAGAATGGATTAAATGTGATTGTTTAAGCAAGCCAGTGACCAGAATTAATCAGGGCAGTGCATCCATGCTGGTCTTGCCTTGGCTCTGGTAAAATGAATAAATAAATAAATAAATAAATAAATAAGAAGGGGCAGCTCTCTTGCAGGGATGGGCGTGGTTTGGTCCAGTGCATCCTGTAGGGGTCCTGCCTTGGCGGTTGTGGGGAGAAAAGAGGCGTGCCCCAGTCACTTCTTGACCCAAGCATTGCTACTCACTCTTTTGGGTGTGATCTCCCTGTGCCAGAGGTGTAGCCAAGGTGAGCCATGCTCTGTATCCCAAGCCAGGCCTTGTTTCCATTTCTCAGTCTGCGTGCCCCATTGAACTTGCCCGAAATATAAACTCGCAGGTGAGCCCCTCAGAGCAGTTTCTAGCCTCTTGTCTTCCCCATGGGGATCGAGCCAGAAGCCGCTGCTCCCGTCTCCTCCAGGTTGGGATGGCGGGCGAGGAGCAGTTTCACCTGGTGCCAATTGGGACCAGTGCGTCCTGCCTACGGTCAGCTGGACAGCAGGAAACCAGGTCCATCTGTGTCCCATCGCTTGAAATATAGACTAGCTCACAAGTCCCTCAGAACAGTTTCAAGCCTCTCGCCTCCCCCCTGGGGGTACAGCCAAGCCAGAAGCACAAAGGCGAGGCTGCACATGTCCCCTCCAGGTCGAGCTGGCGAGCAGGAAGCAGTTTCCCCCGGGTCGCCTGGGATGAGTGCATCCTGCCTAGGGTCAGCTGGACAGCAGGAAACCAGATCCCTTTGTGTCCCAAGTGGAGGTTTTTCTCTTCTACAGTGATAGGGACAGTGTCTTGAGCAGTTTCAGCCACTCTTTTTTCCCCTAGATTCACTGCGGCTCCCCGCAGAGGGGGATTTCCCCCCACCGCTCTGTGTCTCCGGTCCTGGCCTGATTTTATCTTCCCCAGTTCGCATTCACATTATAAGGTTTTCTCAGCAGACTCTGCTTTTCCTCCCAAACTCCTGGATTCTTTCCAGTGTTTTTATTTTTATGGAAAATATTTTATATATCTTTTAACATTATCTTTTTTCCAAGTACTAGTGCTAAAGAAAAATATATCTTAAAATTATTAATTTTATAATAGAAGTGATTAGCAGGAAAAAAATATGAAGGAGGCCAAGCAACCATTATGACAGGCTGTGCTGTTAATTGACAAAGCAGTATAATGTGAGATATAAGAACCAATACTGAGAAAGCTAAAAGCATTTTTAATGCAAAAATATTCTTTATGATTAGAGATTTATGGGGCCCAAAGTCGCATTCTCTGTAATTACATCCATTTTTATGAAAAAAATTAGTCTTGAATTGTGCAGTATCTTTAGTAATGCATCTTTTGCATTCATTCAAAATAGAAGGAGAAATAAAAAGTTCCAGACAAACAAAAATTAAAGGAGTTCATGACCACGAAACCAGCCCTGCAAGAAATTCTAAGGGGGACTCTCTTAGGGGAGAAATGACAAAACAAAACAAACAATCAAAAAAAAAGCAACAAAGACTAGAAAGGACCAGAGAACAACACCACAAACTCCAACTCTACAGGAGTTTCTACAGGAAACATAATGGCAATAAACCAATATCTGTCAGTACTCACTCTAAACGTCAATGGACTAAATGCTCCAATCAAAAGATATAGGGTAACAGAATGGATAAGAAAACAAAATCCATATATATGCTGTTTACAAGAGACCCACTTTTGCCACTTTGGACTTAAAGGCACCTTCAGATTGAAAGTAAGGGGATGGAAAAACATCTATCATGCTAATGGTTAACAAAAAGAAGCCAGCGTAGCCATACTTATATCAGACAATCTAGACTTTAAAATAAATACTATAACAAAAGATGAAGAAGGGAATTGTGTCATAATTAAGGGGTTTATCCACCAAGAAGACTTAATAGTTGTAAACATTTATGCTTCAAATTTGAGAGCACCCAAATATATAAATCAATTAATCACAATCATAAAGAAACTCATGAATAACAATACCATAATAGTAAGGGTCTTCAACACCCCTCTTACAGCAATGGGCAGATCATCTAAGCAGAAAATAAACAAGGAAATAATGGCTTCGAATGACACACTGGAACAAATGGACATAACAGACATATTCAGAACATTTCATCCTAAAGAAGCAGAATATATATTCTTCTCCAGTGCACATGAAATGTTCTCCAGAATAGGTCACATACTGGGACATAACTCAGCCCTCTACAAATACAAAGATATCAAGGTCACATCGTGCATATTTTCTGACTACAACGCTATGAAACTTGAAATCAACCACAAGAAAAAATTTGGAAAAATAATGAATACTTGAAGACTAAAGGACATCCTACTAATGAATGAATGGACTAACCAAGAAGCTAAAGAGGAAATTTAAAAGTACATGGAAACCAATGAAAATGATAACACCACAGACCCAAACCTCTGGGATACAGAAAAGGCTGTCATAAGAGGGAAGTATATAGCAATCCAGGCCTTAATAAAGAAGAATGAAAGTTCCAGATACATAACCTAACCTTACAACTCAAAGAGCTGGAAAATGGACCACAAATGAAACCAAAAACCAGCAGAAGATAGGAAGTAATAAAGATTAGAGCAGACATCAATGCTATCAAAATGAAAAAGAAACAACAACAACAACAAAAACAACAGTAAAACAGATCATGAAACCAGAAGCTCTTTCTTTGAAAGAATTAACAAAATTTGTAAACCACTAGCCAGTTTGATCAAAAAGAAAAAGGAGGGGCGCCTGGGTGGCTTAGTCGGTTAAGCGTCCGACTTTCGCTTAGGTCATGATCTCGCGGTTCGTGGGTTCGAGCCCCGCGTCGGGCTCTGTGCTGACTGCCGGCTCAGAGCCTGGAGCCTGTTTCCGTCTGTGACACCCTCTCTCTCTGACCCTCCCCTGCTCGCGCTGTCTCTCTCTCTCTCCTAGAAATAAATAAAACATTAAAAAAAAAATTTAAAAAAAAAAAAGAAAGAAAAAGGAAAGAACCCAAATAGATAAAATCAAGAATGAATGGAGATCACAATCAGCACAGCAGAAATACAAACAATAATAAGAGAATATTATGGCAATTATATGCCAATAAAATGGGCAATCTGAAAGAAATGGACAAATTCCTAGAAACATAAACTACCAAAACTGAAACAGGAAGAAATAGAAAATTTGAACAGACCCATAACCAGTAAAGAAATGGAATTAGTAATCAAAAATCTCCCAAAACACAAGGGTCCATGGCCAGATGGTTTTCCAGGGGAATTCTACCAAACATTTAAGGAAGAGATAACACTTATTCTCTTGAAACTGCTCCAAAAAATAGAAATGGAAGGAAGACTTCCAAACTCTTTCTATGAAGCCAGCATTACCTTGATTTCAAAACCAAAGACCTCAATAAAAAGGAGAGCTATAGACCAATTTCCCTGATGAACATGGATACAAAAATTCTCAACAAGATATTAGCCAACTGGATCTAAGAATACAATAAAAAATTATTCATCTTGTCCAAGTAGGATTTATACCTGGGATGCAGGGCTGGCTCAATATCTGCAAAACAATCAATGTGATCCATCACATCAATAAAAGAAAGGACAAGAACTACATGATCCTCTCAATAGATGCACAGAAAGCTTTTGACAAAATACAGCATCCTTTCTTGATAAAAACCCTTAAGAAAGTAGGGATAGAAGGATCATACTTCGAGATTATAAAAGCCATATATGAAAGAACAAACACTAATATCAACCTCACTGGAGAAAAACTAAGAATTTTCCCCATAAGGAACAAGACAAGGTCAGGAACAAGACAGGGATGTCCACTCTCGCCACTGTTATTCAACATAGTATTGGAAGTCTTAGCCTCAGCAATCAGACAACACAAAGAAAGAAAGGCATCCAAATCAGCCAGGAGGAGGTCAAGCTTTTGCTTTTCACAGATGACATGATACTCTATAAGGAAAACCCAAAAGATTCCATCAAAAAACTGCTAGAACTGATCCAGGAATTCAGCCTAGTGGCAGGATATAAAATGAATGCAGGGAAATCGGTTGTGTTCCTATACACCAACAATGAAGCAACAGAAAGAGAATTCAAAGAATTGATCCCATTTACAATTGCGCCAAAACCCATAAAATACCTAGGAATAAATCTAAGCAAAAAGATGAAACATCTATACAACGAAACTATAGAAAGCTTATGAAAGAATTTGAAGAAGACATCAAAAAAAATGAAAAAAAAAATTCCGTGCTCCTGGATAGGAAGAAAAATATTTTTTAAATGTCAATACTACCCAAAGCAATCTACATATTCAATGCAATCCTTATCAAAAAAACACAAGCGTTATTCACAGAGCTAGAACAAACAATCCTAAGATTTCCATGGAATCAGAAAAGACCCCGAATAGGCAAAGGAATCTTGAAAAAGAAAACCAAAACAGGAGGCATCACAATCCCAGACTTAAAGCTGTAATATAACCTGTAATCATCGGGACAGTATGTTACTGGCACAAGAACAGACACTCAGATCAATGGAACAGAATAGAGAACCCAGAAATGGACCCATAAACATATAGCCAACTCATCTTTGACAAAGAAAAAAATATTCAATGGAATAATGACAGTCTCTTCAGCAAGTGGTGCTGAGAAAAGTGGACAGCGCCATGCAGAAAAATGAACGTGGACCACTTTCTTACACCATACACAAAAATAAACTAAAAATGGATGGAAGACCTAAATGTAAGACAGGAAGCCATCAAAATCCTCAAGGAGAAAGCAGGCAAGAACCACGTGACCTTGGCCACAGCAACTTCCTAACACTTCTCTGGAGGCAAGGGAAATAAAAGCACAAACGAACTATTGGGACTTTACCAAAATAAAAATTGTCTGCACAGTGAAGGAAACAATCAGGAAAACTAAAAGGCAACTCACGGAATTGGAAAAGATATTTCCAAATGACATACCAGATAATGGGATGGTATCCAAAATCTATAAAGAACTTATCAAACTCAACACCCAGAAAACAAATAATCCAGTGAAGAAATGGGCTAAAGACAAAAACAGACACTTCTCCAAACATAACACCCAGGTGGCCAATAGACACATGAAACGATGCTCAACTTTACTCATCATCAGAGAAAAACAAATCAAAACCACAATGAGATACCACCTTACACCCATCAGAATGGCTAACATTAACAATTCAGGTAACATCAGATGTTGGCGAGGATGTGGAGAAAGAGGATCTCTTTTGCACTGCTGGTGGGAATGCAAACTGGTGCAGCCAGTCTGGAAAACAATATGGAGGCTCCTCAAAATGTAAAAATGGAACTTTCCTACGACTCAGCATTTGCACTAATAGTTATTTATCCAAAGGATGCAGGTCCACTGTTTCAAAGGGACACATGCACCCCAATGTTTATAGCAGCACTATCAACAATAGCCAAAGTATAGAAAGAGCCCAAATATCCATTTGACAGATGAATGGATAAAGGGGATGTGGTATATACATAGTACACACACACACACACACACACACACACACACATACATACATATATATAATAGAGTATTACTTGGCAATCAAAAAGAATGAAATCTTGCCATTTACAATGTGGATGGAACTAGTGGGTATTATGTTAAGTGAAATTAGCCAGTCAGAGAAAGACAAATATCATATGACTTCATTCATATGAAGGACTTTATGATTCAAAACAGATGAACATAGGGAAGGGAAGCAAAAATAATATAAAAACATAGAGAGGGACAAACACATAAGAGACTCTTAAATATGGAGAACAAATAGAGGGTTACTGGAGGGATTGTGGGAGGGGGGATGGGCTAAATGGGTAAGAGGCATTAAGGGATCTATTCCTGAAATCTTTGTTGCACTAATACTTACTAACTTGGATGTAAATTTAAAAAATAAATAAAACTTTAAAAAAAGAAAGAGCCTCCTTAAGACACAAAATGAACAATACAGAAATAATTGATAAATTTGAGTTTATTAATTAAAACAAAGTATAAAGAAAGTTAATAACATAAAAACTGGGGGAAATATCTTCAACACATATAGCCCATAACAGACCAGTGACTCAAAGATTGTGTTTATGTGTGCGTGTGTGTGCGTGTCTGTGCGTGTGCACGTCTGTGCGTGTGCACACACGTGTATGTGTATATCCCCACATAAAGAAATGTATTAAAAAAATTGTTGCGGACGAAATGACAGAAAGGACAAGACACACACAAAAGACAAACAGAGACACAACTCCGGCCGGAGGAACAATTCTATGCAAGCCCCTCTTGCGGTTTATTTTATACCCCAGTAACTGGATACAAACTGAAATCTACAAGACGCATTCCTTTACCAATTAAGGGCAGGTAGCCAAACACATTTCAAGGACAGCGGGGAGCAAAGGGAGGAAGCAACCACAACATGTTTCCTAAGAGGCCTGCTCACAATTCCAGCCTCCCCCTTATTTCTAAGGAGGGCATGTTCCCTCGTTTGCGAGCGGACCATTAAACTTGGATATTGTGTGCAGGCCTCCTGGCAGAGCATCCTGTTTGCAGGCATGCTTTGCCCAGGCAGGGAGCCCCGTGTGCAGGCACATCCCCGCGTCCCTAACCACGCTTTCTTGTGGTCACTGTCGGGCTCCCACATCTCCCTTTTTTCTGAGAAGCGGTAGCAAACTGTAAGGCGGCGAGAACGCGTTGTCTATCCTTTTTTAATTGTTGCCTTCTTCGCCAGCACCGGAAGACTGAAATAATAACACAGCATAAAAGTATGAATAAAGTATTCACGAGAACAGTTCCAATTAGGGCAGAAACATGTCCAAGAGGGTTCAAATTATTCATCCCTTTCTGTAAATCCCTTAACAGATCGGACCCAGTAATGTCAGGTAGTGTTTTGCTAGATGTAGACAAAATTTGCTGCTCTAACTCCATAATTTCCTTAGTTAGGTTTTGATGCCCTGTTAATGACCATTTCACCTTTTCCCAACCTTCACTCATGTTAAAAGGCACAGATGTTATACATCATTGAGAGGAGTTCCAATCACATTTCAATACACTTTTTGTGGATAAGACAGTTAATTGATCCCCAAGCCATGAAACAGTATGCTGAAGATTGAGTACATCAGTTGCAAGTTGTGCATCCATTCTCATTGTTGTTGCCATAATAAATAAGAGTCTTTATGCCACTTTCGTACAAAGCCTGCAGTTTAGAATCCTTGATCCAAAAGCAAGTCCAGCCACGGCAGGGGTTGCAGTAACTGCAGCCACTGCAAGAACCGAAGCTATGATGATTCCAAGCATGCGTCGGGACCGGTGAAGCAAAGTTTGTATAGCAGTCACCAAATGAGAGACAGCAAAAGAGTCCGACCAAGGTCTTGTCAAATTTACAGGCAACCATACTTCGGTACGAGTTTTAACAATCACCAATGAAAAATTAGAGCTATTGATTTGTGTTTCAAAACTTTTCCACCATGACTGATTTACACATTGTGTTAAATTACAATGATTACATGATATAGATCCCTCTGTAGCATTCCAAGTCCAATTCCCATACAGCAATGCAAAGGGGTATTTTAGACAAGCTGTAGCAGAATAGGATTTATTAACATGCAAGTTAACATGAAAGGGACCTGAACTGTCAGTCTTATCCAAAGTATAGTTTCCTGACCATATAGTGAGATTCCCTAAAACTGCCCATAATTTCCAAATATTCCCTTGAAAATGGGGATACCATAACAATTGCAACTGAGGGGGACGAGTGCAAACTGTTGCCATTTTACGGTTTCATTACCGTTAGCCATTAAAGTAGCATTAATTCGATACCATTTGAAAGTTTTGTTAGACCATTTTTCCAAAATTTGACCATGATCAGGGCTCCAATCTACAATAACAAATCCAGAATAATTCATGACCTCAAAAGGCCGATGACCTCGGCATCTTTCCCATTCCAAAGATTCTAGAGAAGGAATAAAAAAAAATTAGAAGGGCATAATGGTATAAAGGTATCAGGATGGTGACTCATCGGCGTCGTAGTGGTGTTCAATCCCCTGGTGGAAACAAGTACAGTAAAGACAGCAGGGTGATAATTATTATATGTTACTCCTCAGGTATTATAAGAGTAATGATTATGCTTTCTTGTAGAGAGGCAAAAGGGATGTCCTCCGATGCACAAGGGGAGACCCTCCACCGCAACAGTATCATTACTTATGTTATATTGATTATTATGATGATACAGATGCTCAATTCCTCCACACGCGGGTGGTGGGAAGAATGCAGTTTCATTGGTGCATACCTGTACTTCAGGTTCACCCCAAGAGACAGCTCACACAAGAGGAGGATTAGGAACATAAGCCCAATAAGTATATTCTATCGCTTGCGCATACATTACCTGACAGGTAATCACAGCCATCTTCTCTTCCTCTTTCCTTCGAAAATGCAATTCTGCTGCTGATAGATTTTCTTTGCTCCAAATATTCAGAAAATTTAAAGTGAGTAAGGTTTTATTCAAGATGTCTTTTGGTTTCATAAATCTCTCCAGTTCCCCCTTTTTTATTTTTTCAACATACTCACGTAAAGTACAATTAGCCCTTTCAATAATAGCTTGTCCTTGACTATTATAAGGGACGCCAAAAGCATGAATTACATGATATTGGGATAAAAAATGAGCTAATTTTGCAGATTGGTAGGCGGGTGCATTATCAGTTTTCAATTCAATTGGGACCCCCATAACTGCAAAACAAGATAATAAATGAGTAATAACAGCGTCAGCCTTTTCAGAATGTAATGTAGTAGCCCATTGGAAATATGTGCATGTATCTATAGTATGATGGATGCATTTTTGTTGTCCAAAGGATGAAATAAAAATTATATCCATTTGCCATACCTGATTTGCTTGCAATTCTCTTATGTTGACACCTGGTGGGGTAAATGGTAAGGTAAAAGGTGCACAAACAGAACAAGAGCGAACAATAAGTCTTTTTTTTTTTTTTTTAGAGTTAGTATGTTGCAGACGATGCTCTTGTTTTGCTGCTTCTATAGGATAAAGTAATGCATCAATTACAGCATTTCCGAATGAGAAGGGTCCAGGAAGGGCAGAATGTGCACGGATATGGGTAAAGAAAATTAATCCTGAACGCCGCAGAAGTGATCGTTGTACCTGATAAAACAATTTGTCAATATCTGTTTTAAGAGTTCTAGGCAGTGAAGCCTGAGGAAGCTGCAAACAAGAGAGAACAGCATACCGAGAATCCGAAACAATGTTAACAGGGAGTTGAGGAAAGTCTTGCAAAACTAAGTAAATAGCCCACAGCTCAGCAGGCTGCACAGAGCAAAACGAATGGGGAAGGCAGAAGAGGCAAGTTGACAGCAGGAGGCAGAGAAAGAAAATTCGCAGTTTTAACTTTTGTGAGCTTAGACAGAGGAGAAGACTTAAGGTTTGTTAGGCAGTCTATATCAGTCTGGAGAAGACAAGGAACTTCCCCAAAACAAAAGGAGTTTCGGCAGCTGCTTGGGAATATTCCTTAAAGTCCCCGTCCCGAGGTAAACCAGCCACAGTTGGCTTCAATTATAGCCATTAATCTGGGAAAAGAATGAGTGAGAAGCCCTCAACATTTACTAGAAAGAGGAACAGAGAACAGGAGAGAGTTAACATCCCCTTCAGTCTAAATTTCTTTCAGCCAGACCAATAAGGTCCCCTTTATGAGGTTTTCCCAGATATTGGTTGGGCACTCTTTTAGTGAGGCAATGTCACAAAGACAGACAAAGGGTTGGGGGTGCCCTCTCTAATGAGGAGACCGGTCAGATGTCAGTTTGGTCGTGTCCCAAAAGAACTTAAGGGATGCTTAGCTGTAGTGGTCTCAGCTTTGGAAACTATTCCCATGCCACCATAGACTATGCTGTTTACCACAAAATCGCAGACAGGCACAGTCAGACTCCATAGGCTTTTTGGGACCTTAAGGGTGCCCACCCGTGGAGCCACAGAATCAAACCCAGCAGGCAAGCCAGACCGAACTGCATATTCACATCTATATATATACTAGAGGTTACTATATTCCCTCTCACAGAAATTCTACAGATAAGACTAACAATGACAATGACAAACAGGACAAAACAGATACAGAAGTGGCCACAAAACAGGTTTATGAGTTTGCTGAAGGGCCAACCGACGTTTCGGTGTGCCCTGGGGGAGGGAAATAGCTGCGTCCAGCTTTTCATTTAATCCCCCAGACAGAAGCACATGTGCATTTAAGGATCCAGATAAGTTGATTTACCTCATTTTTTCTTAATAACAAAAATGGGAGTGCTCGAGGAACTTGAGCAGTGGCCACTAGTTTTCCGACGGAATGGTTACAGAAGCCCCCATGGGAGAGAAAAGATAAGTATTTGTGCTATACGTTCTCCAGCCAACAGTTAAAGTGGAATAGAAGTAGAAACCATGAATAAAATTTCTCCAACAAAATCAGAGTCTATAACTCCAGGAATGATGGTTAGGCCTCTTAAAGCTGCGCTGCTGAAGCCCAATATTAAGCCAAAGGTGCCTTTAGGCAATGGGCCAAAAATGTTTGTTCTTAATTTATAAATGCCACCTCCCTGAGACAAAAGAACATTTTCAGCAAGAGGTAAATCAGCAGCCGCACTCCCTGAGGTTGCAGAGAGTAAATCTGACACCATTAAAGGTTTAGCTATTCCTGATGTTGCAGTCATCTCTTAAGGGTTGTTGGAAAACAAAGGGGTTACTTGAGGAGTGGAAGGCGCAGCCAATTGAGTCCCCGGCATTGTTCTTGGGCCTCGGGGACTGAGGCCCGCTAAAAGTAGTTTCCCCAATGTGGGTTGCCAATAGGATTGCCATATTTATCAGGTTTTTTTTTTAATGTTTTATTTATTTCTAGGAGAGAGAGAGAGACAGCATGAGCAGGGGAGGGTCAGAGAGAGAGGGAGTCACAGACTGAAACAGGCTCCAGGCTCTGAGCGGGCAGTCAGCACAGAACCCGACACACGGCTCGAACCCACGAACCGCGAGATCATGACCTAAGCGAAAGTCGGACGCTTAACCGACTAAGCCACCCAGGCGCCCCTGTATTTATCAGTTTTAGAACGACATTCATTGGTCCAATGAAGCCCCTTGCCGCATCAGCGGCAAAGCCCAGGGTGCTTATTTCGTTTTGTATATCCTTGTTTTGCCCTCAATTTTCTACAATCCTTTTTCGTATGTCCAGGCTTCCCACAATGGTAACAATGTCCACCCTTAGAGGGCTTCATAGCCTGAGCCAAAGCAGTAGCAAAAACAGCAGCATTATGTTCAGTCCCCTCACTCCTGAACAAGCTGTAATATATTCAGCTATAGAAGCTCCCTGCCCCTTTAAAGGGCCCAAAACACGTTTACATTCTGAGTTTGCATTTTCAAAAGCAAGTGTCTGCAAAAGTATCTCCGAGATTTCATCACGTCCAACATCCCGCTCAACAGCCACCCACAATCTAGCAAGAAAATCAGTATAGGGTTCATTGGGTCCTTGTAAAGTTTTTGTAAAAGAAGTCTGAGAGTGGCCAGTAGGTACAACACGGCGCCAAGCCCTAAGAAATACCTGGCGCACCTGCTGTAAATCCTGGCCGGAAAATTGAGCCTATTCTCTCAAGGCTTGAAACTGTCTCTCTCCCATCAATTTATCCTCCAGAGGACCAGGAGGGTTCTGTTCCTCATTAATTTGAGGCTGCTTTCGGGCTTCCTCTTCCCACCAACTCCTTAACTGCAGAATGCAATGCAAGTGCTTGAGTGATAGCACTACATAGAGTCCACAGTTTCAAAGGGATTATGTTACCCTTCTGATGCTGTTGGTATAATTCCTTCTGTATTAATTTCCATTCCTTTACGTTTAATTGTACTTTGGGTTGGCACTTAAACCCATAACAATGCTGCTCCACAAGGCGAAATAACTCAGATAAACGGCGACTAGATGCCTTCACCCCAATGGAGTGGAGAAGTCCTTTGACTAGCTCCATGTATTGTGGCTTTGCTGACGGGGAATTCCCCATAATTTTCCCGAAAGTTCCCCTGCCTTGGACCTACAATCCCCGAGGGGTACTAACCCTTTCGGTTTCGTTCGACCTCTGCCCCGCGTTTGGACACCAGATGTTGCAGACAAAATGACACAAAGGACAAGACACACACAAAAGACAGAGACACAACTCCGGCCGGAGGAACAATTCTACGCAAGCCCCTCTTGCGGTTTATTTTATACCCCAGTAACTGGATACAAACTGAAATCTACAAGATGCATTCCTTTACCAATTAAGGGCAAGTAGCCAAACACATTTCAAGGACAGGGGGGAGCAAAGGGAGGAAGCGACCACAACATGTCTACTAAGAGGCCTGCCCACAATTCCAGCCTTCTCCTTACTTCTAAGGAGGGCATGTTCCCTCGTTTGTGAGCGGACCATTAAACTTGGATATTGTGTGCAAGCCTCCTGGCAGAGCACCCCGTTTGCAGGCATGCTTTGCCCAGGCAGGGAGCCCCGTGTGCAGGCACATCCCCGCGTCCCTAAACACGCTTTCTTGTGGTCACTGTCAGGGTCCCACAAAAATCTTAACCTAAAAATGGCCAAAGACCACATCTGGGAAGATGGCAGAGCAAGAGGGACCTAAGATCACCTTGTCCCATAGACATACCTAGATAACAGCCAAGCCACTACAACTGATTCAGAAAACAATTCAAAGACTGGCAGAATAGATATTTCAATTAATCGTAGAGAAGAGGTCTCATAAAAAAAAAAAAAAAAAAAAGAGGGGTGGAGACATGGTTGGGAACCAAACTGATGAGACTAACCACCAATAAGGGAGACAGTACATTTATAAAGAAGGGGAAAGGAGCCGATCCCACATCTGTCACCCCAAGAATGAGGGAAACTGCACTGAGAAGATAAATCCCCAGAACATTTGCCTTTAAAACCAATGAGGTTTAACTTTACCAGTTTTCACAATCGCAGGGCTTACCCTTGCTTACTTCAAAAATCAGTGGTATTGGCTCTGGGAGAACAAAGGGGTAATAGGAAACTGAATCACCACACTTAAAGAGCCAGCGTAAAAAGGAACCCCACAAAGCACAGCATAGAAGCAGCAGATTGATAAGTGCCTGGGATATACATGAAAGACAGTTGCTTACTAATTTCAGAATGTGTGCTGCATAGGCAGTATCCTTCCTTTATCTTAGTGAGCTGGCACTTGCAGGAACCAGCATGAGCACCCTCCAGCTACATACATGATGTTGGGTGCCCCATTTCCACATTGTCTTATAGATCAAACCATCCAAACAACATCACCCAGTGGGCATTAATCCAAAATGGATCCTGCCACCACTCATTCTTCCAGCAGCCCAAACAAATACCTGCACCACTCCAAAATGTCTTCTTCCCTGGGGATAAAGAAAGATAACTACACACACCAGTGTGACTGCAGCCCCAGCAGAAAGACTGGTGCAGGCATCTGGTTTGACTGCCTGCCCTGCAAGAAAAACATTTCAGGGGGCAGCACATTGAAAAAGCCCTGACTGCAGCCCCAAAAGACAGACTGGAGGAAGGCATTGGGTCTGAGTGACAGCCCCACCCACCTGTCAAAGCCTCTCAGAAAACAAGGCAGGGAGAGTGCCCTGCAGTTCAGTGCCATCACAGCACTGGTGGACAAACTGATGAGACAGAGGAATATGTCCCAAATGAAATAAGAAGACAGAAACAGCAAAAGACCTAAATGAAATAAGGACAAAATAATTGATAATTTAAAGTAATGGTCATAAAGAATAGACACTTTTCCAAAGACATCCAGATGGCTAAAAGACACATGAAAAAATGCTCAACATCACTTATTATTAGGAAAATACAAACCAAATCTGCGATGAGATATCACCTCATACCTGTCAGAATGACTAAAATGAATAGCACAGGAAACAAAAGATTTAGGTGAGGATGTGGATAAAAAGGAACCCTCTTACAAAGCTGGTGGGAATGCAAACTGGTGCAGCCACTCTGAAAATAGTATGTAGATTTCTCAAAAAGTTCAAAATAGAACAACCCTTTGACTCAGCAATTGCACCACTAGGTACTTATTCAAAGGATATGTTATGCTGAGCTAAATAAGTCAGGTAGAGAAGAACAGATACCATATGTTTGCACATACAAGAGGATTAGGAGGAACTTAATGGAGGACCATGGGGGAGAAGAAGGGGAAAAATAGTTGGGGAGAGGGAGGGAGGCAAAGCATGAGAGATTCTTGAATGCTGAGAACAAACTGAATGCTGATGGGGGTGGGAGAGAGGGGAAGGGTTTGATAGGCATGGAGGAGGGCACTTGTGGGGATGAGTACTGGGTGTTATTGGAAACAAACCTGACAATAAACTATTAAAAAAATAAAAAATCATTCACTATGATCAAATGGTATTTATTTCTGTGTTGCAATGGTGGTTCAGCATTCACAAAACAATCATCATGGTACACCACATTAATAAAAGAAAGGATAACATTCTTATGATCATTTCAGTAGATGGAGGGAAAGTATTTCACAAAGTACAACATCCATATATGATAAACCCCTTGACTAGAGGCAACATACCTCAACATAATAAAAGCCATCTATTAAACCTCCACAACTAATATCATCATAAATGGGAGAAACCTAAGAGCTTTTCCTCTATGATCAGGAATGAGACAGGGATATCAACTTTCACCACTGTTATTTCGCATAGCACTGGAAGTCCATGCCACAGCAATCATACAGCAAAAGGATATAAAAGACATTCAAATCGGCAAGGAAGAAGTCAAACCTTCCGTATTTGGAGATGGCATCATACTATGCATAGAAAACCCAAACGACTTCAACAAAAATTTCTAGAACTGATTCATGAATCCAGCAAAGTCACCAGACACAAGTCAATGTATAGAAATCTGTTTCATTTCTATACACCAATAATGAAGCAGCAGAAAGAGAAATTAAAGAATCAATCCCATTTATAATTGCACCAAACCCATAAGATACCTAGCAATAAACCTAACCAAATCAGTGAAAGACCTGTACTGTGAAAACACTACGGCACTAATGAAAGGAATTGAAGAAGACACAAAGAAATGAAAAGACATTCCATGTTCATGGATTGGAAGAACAAATATTGTTAAAATGTCTATACTACCCAAAGTAATCTACACATTTAAAGCAATCCCTATCAAAATACCAACAGCATTTTTTTTCACAGAGTTAAAACAAGCAATCACAAAATTTGTATGGAAACACAAAAGACCCTGAATAGCCAAAGCAACCTTGAAAAAGAAAAGCAAAGCTGGAGGCCTCACAATTCCAGACTTCAAGTAATATTACAAAGCTGTAGTGGTCAAGACAGTATGGTGTTGGCACAAAAAGAGACTTATAGATCAATGGAAAACAATAGAAAACCCATAAATCAACACACAACTATATGTTCAATTAATCTTTAATGAAGCAGGAAAATATATCCAATGGAAAGAAAGACAGTATCCTCAACAAATGATGCTGGGAAAAGTGGACAGCAACATGCAGAAGAAGGAAACTGAACCACTTTGTTACACCATACAGAAAAATAAATTCAAACTGTATGAAAGACCTAAATATGAGACCAGAAACCAATAAAATAATACAGGAGAACACTGAAAGCAACCTCTTTGACATTGGCCACAGGAAGTTCTTAATAGATATGTCTCCTGAGGCAAGGGAAACCAAAGTAAAACTAAAGTATCTGCACAGTGAAGGAAACAATCAACAAAACCAAAACAGAATGGGGGAAGATATTTGCAAATGACATGAAATAAAGGGTTAGTATCCTCAGTATGTAAGGAGCTTATAAAATTCAACACCCAAATAACAAGTAATCCAGTTGGAAAATGGGAAGAAGACATGAATAGGCATTTTTACAAAGAAGATATAAATGGCCAACAGACACATGAAAAGGTGCTCAACATCACTGATCATCAGGGAAATACAAATCCAAACTGCAATTAGATAATCCACCTCACATCTATCAGAATGGCTAAAATCAAGAACACAAGAAACAACAGATGTTGGCAAGGATGTGGAGAAAGTGGAACCCTCTTACACAGTTGAGAATGCAAACTTGTGCAGCCACTCTGGAAACCAGTATGGAGGTTTCTAAAATAGTTAAAAATAGAACCACCCTAGGATCCAGCAATGGTACTATTGGATATTTGTCCAAATAATACAAAAATACTAATTCAAAGGGATACATGCACCCTGATGTTTATAGCAGCATTATCTACAATAGTCAAATTATGTATCCAGCCCAAGTTCAATCTGCTGATGAGTGATTAAAGAAGATATGGTATATATATTCAATGGATTATTCATCCATTAAAAAGAGTGAAATCTTGCCATTTTCAATGACATGGATAGTGCTAGTAAGTATACTAAATGAAATAAGTCAGTCAGAGAAAGACAAATACCATAATTTCACTCTTATGTGGAATCTAAGAAACAAAACAAGTGAGCAAAGGGGGGGGGAGAGAGAGAAAGAGAGAGAGAGAGAGAGAGAGAGAGATGCATACCAAGAAACAGACTCTTAAGCCTAGAGATCAAACTACAGTTACCAGAAGGGAGGTAGTTGGGGCATGGGTTAAACTGGTGATGGGGAGTAAGGAAGGCACTTATGATGAGAATTGGGTGTTGTATGGAAGTGTTGAATCACTATATTGTATATCTGAAAGTAATAATGCACTGAATGTTAAGTAACTAGAATTCAAATAAAATCATAAAAAACTAATTTTTATAGGTATAGAAAGTAAAAAAACAACACTCCTATTTGAGTACATTTTGTTTACTCTTACAGCTTAAAATAGTCACAGGAGACATATTTACATCATGGAAATGAGCAAACACTACCAATCAGATTTTCCCCCAGAAAGAGTTTGCCAGATTAAACTGAGTTTTGTATGGGGTGAATAGACAAATGGTAGGTCCATCCAAAAAGATGACTTTCTGGTAAGAGAAGTAACTCATGTATGTAGAGGACACTGAATCCATGTTGGGAGCCATTCTGAACTCACTAGTTGAGAATACTCCTTGTGAGGTTAAGGCAAGTTTGCACGGTCTCTTGCCATCAGATGAGGACAAATATCCACCCCCACTCAATTATTTCTGCTTGAGCACCGACCCCCCAAATCACCTTGTTCACTGGCATCTGGCAATGACTTATTCTGGCCCTGGTATGATGATTGCACCTTGTGAAGGAAATTGTTGTAGCTTGGAAAAACGTTGATGTTTAGTAATCTGGAAACAGTGATCAGGACTGAGTAATCGATGACACAAAAAGGTCAGCTATTGCTTTTGGGTTTACATTAATAAAATAATAACTTTGGTACAGACTGATATACTATTCCTGGGCATGGATGACATTATAGGAACTATAAGCCCTGTGGATAGTATTTAGATGTTTTCTTTTGTAGTTATGGGAGCAAACATTGCATTTCTTGAAAACCCTATTTTTCTTAATACTTCCCATTAAGTGATAAACAGGCTATTGACCCCTGCTCAAAAAGAACTAACTTAGCCTTTAGTTTGGTAAAAACATTATCTTGTTTGTATTTGAATGCTAAAAATGCCTTCCTTCCTCATATGATGAGCATGAGTACCCTTATCTAAATCATAATAATAAGGTTATGTATATCAATGTTCTGGATAATTTTTTACTGATCAAAGAATTTATCATCAGAATTTTACTCTGGGCTGTTCCTCAAACACTTAATCATAAAATAAAGTTGAGTCTCAGACAGTTCAGAGATGCCTGGCTGGTGACCAGAAAGATCCTCACGGCACTTTCATCCCTCTCTCTCCAACACTGTCCATCCTTCAGGGACCCCTGGACCTGCTGGAGCGGGACTCCAGCTAATCCAGATTTGGGTATAATGCTTATGAGGTGGCTGTAGGCCATTCAAATTGAAGTATCCCTTTGGGTATTCATAGCTGGATGTCAGATGATAGGTAGAGACTGAAGTGATATATATTTGGATGCATATACTTTAGATGTATATAGATGGCATCTTCAAGGGTAGGTATAGATGTGATCATTCAGATGGAGCCTGGAGAAGAGAGGAGGCAGAGTTCTAGAGAACAGTTAAATTAAGAGCCAGTAGAAGAATCCTACTAAAGAGACCGAGACATAGTAGTAAGAAAGAGAATAGCATTCAAGAGTCCTAGGGGGAAGAATTTCAAAGAGGCAATTATAATAAAATATTAAATTCTACACAGACATTCAATGTGACAGGAACAGAAAAATGTTGACTGAATTCACCACCTATGAGGTCATTTATCACATTTTAGAAACAAGTTAAGTGGTTAGAACCAAAGCTGAATTCCAGAGAGGTAAATAAGAAATAAAAAGTGAAACATTAGAAAAAAGGAGTATAACACAAAGAGCTAATGGTTATTAAGAAGCTACTTTAAATATCTAAATACTTTACATATACAGTTGACCCTTGAACAATGCAAAGGTTAGAGATGCTTAACCCCTGCACAGTTGAAAATCTGTATATAACTTTTGACTCCTCCAAAAACTTAACTACTAATACTTACTATTGACCAGAGGCTTACTTATAACATAAACAGTTGTTTAAAACATATTTGGTATGTTATATGTACTATATTCTGTATTCTTACAATGAAGCAAGCTAGAGAAAAGAAAATGTTATTTTAAAAACTATAGAGAAGAGGGATGCCTGGGTGGCTCAGTAAGTTAAGTGTCCAACTTCGGCTCAGGTCATGATCTCACACTTCATGATTTAGAGCCCCACATCGGCTCTGTGCTGACAGCTCAGAGCCTTAAGTCAGCTTCAGATTCTGTCTCCCTGTCTCTCTGCCCCTTCCCCATTCATGCTCATTCTCTTTCTCTCGAAAAAATAACATTAATTTTTCTTTAAAATTATAAAGAAGAAAAAACACATTTACAGTTCTGAACTATATTTATCAAAAAATCTGCATATAAGTGGGCCCATACAGTTGTTGTTGAAGGGTCAACTGTAGTGATTCACTTAATCAACATCACAAGGCTGTGAGGTGGATATATTTTATTATCCCCACTTTATAGATAGTTGTAAGAGTCATTAACATTTTGAATAGTGCATTATGTGTGCTTGGCACAATTTTAAATGCCTCAAAATATATTAACTCATTGAATTATCTCCACAACCTAAAGAATTAAATTAATTAAATACTATTATTGGCCTCATTTTAGAAATGAGGAAATGGAACTGCAGGAGATGGGAAGTTCCAGAGCTGGAATTTGAACCCAATCAAGCTGGATTTAGAGCCGCTGCTGTTAAACAATAATTAGTAATGATTTTCTCAAGAAGCTTGCATATGAAGAAAATATGACGAACAAAAACAGGGGTCATAAGTTGAAAAGAAAGAAGTGTATGAAAGTACAAAGTTGGTGGTAAGTGCCTCTCTGAAGAGGCAGGAAGAAGTAAACTCCAAGAGCAGATGGGGTGGGAGAGTGTTTTGCCCCAAAGAAAGTCCAGGTCATTGGTACTGTTAGAAAGAAAGTGGGCTGGATGCCTACAGATCCAGATAGATTTGTTTATTACCAGGAAATAGGAGAACACTGAATCTGTTTGTTCCAGTCTGGCAACTTATATTTTTCTTAAAAAATAGTTTGAGCAATGTTCTTTTAAACACTTGCAAATAACTGTCTCCGTCCCTGAAGAAGAGAAAAAAACCTCGGCTTGGAAAGACACTGTTTTTCTTTTATCTCTGGCTAGGGTGCTAACTTTAAACTAGGTGCTATGGTCCCAGAAGGCACCAGGAAAATATACAGATATAAGCAACATAACTGAACAAGAATTTAGAACAATAATCATAAAACTAATGGCCAGGTGTGAAAAAAGCATGGAGGACATCAGAGAAACTATGGCTACAAACAATATGGAGCTTAAAAATAGTTATGGTGGATTAAAAAATGTGATAAACGAGATACAAAATAAACTGGAGGCATCCAATGCATGGATTGAAGAGGCAGAAAGGAGAATAAGTGATTTAGAAGACACTATTACACAAAAAGAAGAAACTGAGAAAAAGAGAAACTGATCCAGGAACCTGAAAGAAGAGTTCGAGAATTCAGCGATACAATCAAATGGAATAATATCCATATCATAGGAATTCCAGAAAACGAGGAGAGAGAAAAAGGTGCTGACGGAGTCCTAGAACAAATTATAGCAGAAAACTTCCCCAACATGGAGAGGGAAGTAGAAGCTGAAATTCAAGAGGCACAGAAAACTCCTCTCAGACACAAATTGAATCGATCATCTGCACGGAATATCATAGTAAAACTGGCAAAATAGAAGGACAAAGAGAGAATTTTGAAAGCAGCTAGGGAGAAAAGGGCCCTAACATACAAAGGGAAACCTAACAGAGTGGTGACAGAATTATCTAATGAACCGTGGCAGGCCAGAAAGGAATGGCAGGAGAGCCTCAATGTGATGAACGGAAAAAATATGCAACCAAGAATCCTCTATCCAGCAAGCCTGTCATTCAGGAAAAAAAGGAGAGATAAAAGTCTTTCCAAATAAACAAAAATTGAAAGAATTTGTCACCACTAAGCCAGCACTACAAGAAATCCTGATGGGGACTCTCTGAGGTAAGAGTTGCAAGGAATGCAAGATACCAGAGACACCACCACAAGCCTGAATCCCACAAAGGACACAATCACTCTAAACCCACATATTTCAATAATAACACTGAATGTAAATGGGCTGAATGCTCCAATCAAAAGACATAGGGTAGCAGAATGGATAAAAAAACCAAAACCCATCTATTTGCTGTCTACAAGAAACACATTTTAGACTGGAAGATACCTTCAGATTAAAAGTAAAGGGATGGAGAAATACCTACCATGCTACGGGAAGTCAAAAGAAAGCTGAAGTAGCTATACTTATATCAGACAAGCTGGACTTTAAAGACAGTAACAAGGGATGAAGAAGGGCATTATATAATAATTACAGGGTCTATCCATCAGGAAGAACTAACAATTATAAATGTCTACGCACCACATATGGGAGCACCTAAATATTTAAAACAATGAATCACAAACAGAAACAATCTTATAGATAAGAATGTGCTAATAGCAGGGGACTTTAATACTCCACTTAAAGCAATGGATAAATCAACGAGACAGAAAATCATTAAACAATGGACTTAATGACATATTAGACCAGATGGATCTACAGATATATTTAGAACTCTACATCCTGAGGCCAGGAAATTCACTTTCTTCTCAAGTGCGCATGGCACATTTCCAAAATAGATCACATACATGGACATAATCAGCCTTCAATAAATATAAGAGAATTGAGATTATACCATGCACACTCTCAGATCATAATGCTTTGAAACTTGAAATCAATCACAGGAAGAAGTCTGGAAAACCTCCAAACACATGGAGGTTAAAGAACGCCTTATTAAAGAATGAATGGGCCAGAGCGCCTGGGTGGCTTAGTCGGTTAAGCGTCCGACTTTCATTTAGGTCATGATCTCGCGGTTCGTGGGTTCGAGCCCCGCGTCGACTCTGTGCTGACTACCGGCTCAAAGCCTGGAGCCTAATTCAGAGTCTGTGTCTTCCTCTCTCTCTGACCCTTCCCTGCTCACTCTGTCTCTCTCTCTCTCTCTCCTAGAAATAAATAAAAATATTTAAAGAATGAATGGGCCAATCAGGCAATTAGAGAAGACATTTAAAAATATATGGAAACAAATGAAAAAGAAAATACAACAATCCAAATTCTATGGGATGCGGCAAAGGCAGTCCTAAGAGGAAAGTACATTGCACTCCAGGCCTATTTCAAGAAATTAGGAAAGGCGCAAGTGCAAAATCTAATATCTAGCCTAAAAGAACTATAGGCAGAGCAACAAGAATGCCATAAACCCAGTAGAAGAAGAGAAATAGTAAAAATTAGAGCAGAAATAAACAACATAGAGACCAAAGAAACAATTGAACAGATCAATAAAACGAAGAGTTGGTTTTTTTGAAAAAATAAACAAAATCGACACATCTCTAGCGAGGTTTCTTAAAAAGAAAAGAGAGCACCCAAATAGACAAAATATGAATGAAAATGGACTTATTACAACCAACCCCTCAGGAATACAAGCCATTATCAGGGAATACTTTGAAAAATTATATGCCATCAAATAGGACAACTTCGGAGAAATGGACACATTCCTAAACACACACTCACTACCAAAATTCATAGGCGATGAGATAGAAAATCGGAACAGACCAATAACTAGTGAAGAAATCGAATAAGTTACCAAAAATCTCCCAACAAATAAGAGCCCTGGACCTAATGGCTTTCCTGGGGAATGCTACCAGACATTTAAAACAGAATTAATACCAATTCCTCTCAAGCTATTCCAAAAAATAGAACTTGAAAGAAAACTTCCAGACTCATTTTATGAAGCCAGCATCACTCTGATTCCCAAGCCAGACAGAGATCCAGCAAAAAAACAGAACTACAGGCCAATATCCTTGATGAATACGGATGCAAAAATCCTCAACAAGATACTTGCAAATCGAATTCAACAGAACATGAAAAGAATTAAACAGACAGATCAAGTGGGATTCATTCCTGGGTTACAGGGGTGGTTCAATATTTTCAAATAAATCAATGGGATACATCACATCAACCAAAGAAAAGATAAAAAAAGAACCATATGATCCTGTCGATACATGCAGAAAAAGCATTTGACAAAATACAGCATCCCTTCTTAATAAAGACTCTCCAGAAAGTCGGGATAGAAGGAACCTACTTAAAATCATAAAAGCCATCTATGAGAAGCCCTCAGGAACATCATCCTCAGCGGGGAAAAAATTGAGCGCTTTCCCCCTGAGATCAGGAACACGACAGGCATGCCCACTCTCACCACTGTTGTTTAACATATTGCTGGAGTCTTAGCATCAGCCATCAGACAACAGAAGGAAATCAAAGGCATCAAAATCGGCAAAGAAGAACTCAAACTCTCACTTTTCGCAGACGACATGATACTCTACATAGAAAACATGGCAGACTCCACCAGAAGCCTACTAGAACTGACTCAAGAATTCAGCCAAGTTGCAGGGTACAAAATCAACGTACAGAAATCGGTTGCATTCTTATACACCAACAATGAAGCAACGGGAAGAGAAATCAAGAAACTGATCCCATTCACAATTGCATAAACAACCATAAAGTACCCAGGAATAAACCTAACAAAGGATATAAGAGATCTGTATGATGAAAACTATAGAAAACTTATGAAGTCAATTGAAGAAGACACAAAGAAATGGAAAAACATTCCATGCTCATGGATTTGAAGAATCAATATAGTTTAAATGTCATTACTACTCAAAGCAATCTAGACATTCAATGCAATCCCAATCAAAATTGCACCAGCATACTTCTCAAAACTAGAACAAACTATTCTAAAATTTGTATGTAACCACAAAAGAGCCCTAATAGCCAAAGTAATATTGAAGAAGAAAACCAAAACGAGAGGTATCACCATCCCAGACTTTAGCCTCTACTACAAAGCTGTCATCATCAAGACAGTATGGTACTGGCACAAAAACAGACACATAGACTAATGGAATCGAACCGAGAACTCAGAATTGGACCCAAAAGTATACAGCCAACTGATCTTTGACAAAGCAGGAAAGAATATCCAATGGAAAAAAGACAGCCTTTTTAGCAGATAGTGTTGGGAGAATTGGACAGCAACATGCAGAAGAATGAAACTAGATCATTTTCTCACACTATGCACAAAAATAAACTCAAAATGGATAAAGGACCTGAACGTGAGACAGGAAACTATCAACACCCTAGAGGAGAAAGCAGGAAACAGCCTCCTTGACCTCCACCGCAGCAACATCTGCTCTACTGTTTTTATGGAGGGTTCTATATTGTTTATTTCTGCTCTAATCTTTATTATTTCCCTTTGGCTGACTTTGGGCTTTATTTGCTGCTCCCTAACTAGCTCCTTTACATGTAAGGTACGGTTGTATATTTGGGACCTTCCTTGTTTCTTCAGATAGGCCTGTTTTACAATGTATTTTCTTCTTAGAACTGCCTTTGTTGCTTCCCAAAGGATTAGGACCATCGTGTTTTCATTTTCATTTGCTTCCATATATTTTTAATTTTTTTTGTTTAATTTCTTGTTTAAGCTTCTCATTATTTAGTAGAATATTCTTTAACATCCATGTATTTGAAGGCTTTCCAAACTTTTTCTTGTGGTTGATTTCAAGTTTCATGGTGTTGAGATCAGAAAATATGCATGGTATGATCTAATCTTTTTGTAACTGTTCAGGGCTGATTTGTGACCTGAAATGTGCTCTATTCTGGAGAACGTTCCATGTGCACTCACCATATGTGAAAGTCCACAGCTAATATCATCCTCAACAAGAAAAAAACTGAGAGCTTTTCCCCTAAGATTAGAAACATGACATATACGTCCACCCTGACGACTGTTGTCCAACAGTCCTAGCCTCACCAATCAGACAACAAAATGAAATAAAACACATCAAAAACAGCAAGGAGGCAGTCATACTTTTACTCTTGGCAGATGACAGGATACTCTACATGGAAAACATGAAAGCCTCCACAAAAAAGAGAAACAAAAACAAACAAGCAAAAAAAAAAAAAAAACCCTGCTTGAGCAAAGTGCTTAGCAAAGTTGCAGGATATAAAATCAATGTACATATCGGTTGCATTTCTATACACCAATAATGAAGAAGCAGAAAGTGATATCGAGGAATGGATGTCATTTACAATTTTTTTTTACAAATAGTTTATTGTCAAATTAGTTTCCACATAATACTCAGTGCTCATCACAAGTGCCCTCCTCCATGCCCATCCCTCCTCCCACCCACATCCATCAGTCCTCAGTTTTTGTCAGCAGTCAAGAGTCTCTCATGGTTTGCCTCTCTCCCTTTCCCCCACCATTTCCGCCCTTCTTCTCCCCCTGGTTCCTCAGTTAAGTTCCTCCTAATCCTCCTATACGTGCACACATATGATATTTGTCCTTCTCTGCCTGACTTCGCTCAGCATAACATCCTCAATGTCCATCCATGTTGCTACACATGGCCAGATTTCATTGTTTCTCATTGCCGTGTAGTATTCCATCGTATAGATAAACCACATCTTCTTGATCCATTCATCTGTTGATGGACACTTAGGCTCTTTCCATGTTTTAGCTATTGTGGAGAGTGCTGCTATGAACATTGGGGTACATGTGCTCCTATGCTTCAGCATTTCTGTATCCCTTGGGTAAATTCCTAGCAGTGCTATTGCTGGGTCATACGGGAGTTCTATTGTTAGTTTCCTTAGGAACCTCCACACTGTTTTCCAGAGGGGCTGGACCAGTTTACATTCCCACTAACAGTGTAGGAGGGTGCCCGTTTCTCCACATCCTCGCCAGCATCTAGAGTTCTCTGACTGGCTCATTTTAGCCACTCTGACTGGTGTGAGGTGGTATCTCAGTGTGGTTTTGATGTGTATTTCCCTGATGAGGAGGGATGCTGACCATCGTTTCATGTGTCTGTTGGCCATCTGGATGTCCTCTTTGGAGAAGTCTCTGTTCATATCTTTTGCCCATTTATTCACTGGGTTGTTTGTTTATCAGGTGTGGAGTTTGCTGAATTCCTTATAGATTCTGGATATCAACCCTTTATCTGATATGTCATTTGCAACTATATTTTCCCATTCCGTCGGTTGCGTATTAGTTTTGTGGGTTGTTTCCTTTGCTGTGCAGAAGCTTTTGATCTTGATGAGGTCCCAATCATTTATTTTTGCTCTTGATTTCCTTGCTTTTGGGGATGTGTCAAGTAAGAAGTTGCTGTGGTGGAGGTCAAGGAGGTTGTTTCCTGCTTTCTCCTGTAGGGTTTTGATGGTTTCCTGTCTCTTGTTCAGGTCCTTTATCCATTTTGAGTTTATTATTGTGCACGGTGTGCGAAATTGATCCAGTTTCATTCTTCTGCATATTGCTGTCCCGTTCTCCCAACACCATCTGTTAAAGAGGCTGTCTTTTTTCCATTGGATATTCTTTCCTGCTTTGTCACAGATCAGTTGGCTGTATACTTTTGGGTCCACTTCTGAGTTCTCAATTCTGTTCCATTGGTCTATGTGTCCGTTTTTGTGCCAGTACCATACTGTCTTGATGATGATAGCTTTGTAGTAGAGGCTAAAGTTTGGGATGGTGATACCTCCCGTTTTGGTTTTATTTTTCAGGATTACTTTGGCTATTCGGGGTCTTTTGTGGATCCATACAAATTTTTGGATAGTTTGTTCTAGTTTTCAGAAGTATGCTGGTGCAATTTTGATTGGGATTGCATTGAATGTCTAGATTGCTTTGGTTAGAATTGACATCTTAACTATATTTATTCTTCCTATCCATGAGCATGGAATGTTTTTCCATTTCTTTGTGTCTTCTTCAATTGCCTTCATAAGTTTTCTATAGTTTTCACCATACAGATCTCTTGTATCCTAGGTTAGGTTTATTCCGAGGTATTTTATGTTTTTTTTGTGCAATTGTGAATGGGATCAGTTTCTTGATTTCTCTTTCCGTTGCTTCATTGTTGGTGTATAAAAATGCAACCGATTTCTGTACGTTGATTTTGTACCCTGCAACTTGGCTGAATTCTTGAGTCAGTTCTAGTAGGCTTCTGCTGGAGTCTGTTGGTTTTTTTTTTTTTACAAATAGTTTATTGTCAAATTAGTTTCCACATAACACTCAGTGCTCATCCCCACAAGTGTGCTCCTCCATGCCCATCACCCCCCTCCCCCCCCACAGCCACCAGTCCTCAGTTTTTGTCAGCATTCAAGAGTCTCTCATGGTTTGCCTCTCTCCCTTTCCCCCCACCATTTCTCCCCTTCTTCTCCCCCTTGGTCCTCTGTTAAGTTCCTCCTAATCCTCCTATACGTGCACACATATGATATTTGTCCTTCTCTGCCTGACTTATTTCGCTCAGCATAACACCCTCAAGGTCCCTCCATGTTGCTACACATGGCCAGATTTCATTGTTTCTCATTACCATGTAGTATTCCATGGTATAGATAAACCACATCTTCTTGTTCCATTCGTCCGTTGATGGACACTTAGGCTCTTTCCATGTTTTAGCTATTGTGGAGAGTGCTGCTATGAACATTGGGGTCCATGTGCTCCTATGCCTCAGCATTTCTGTATCCCTTGGGTAAATTCCTAGCAGTGCTATTGCTGGGTCTTAGGGGAGTTCTATTGTTAGTTTCCTGAGGAACCCCCACACTGTTTTTCAGAGGGGCTGTGAGACAGGAAATTATCAACACCCTAGAGGGGAAAGCAGGAAACAACTTCCTTGACCTCCACCGCAGCAACTTCTTACTTGACACAACCCCAAAAGCAAGGAAATCAAGAGCAAAAATAAATGATTGGGACCTCATCAAGATCAAAAGCTTCTGCACGGCAAAGGAAACAACCCACAAAACTAATACGCAACCGACGGAATGGGAAAATATAGTTGCAAATGACATATCAGATAAAGGGTTGATATCCAGAATCTACAAGGAACTCACCAAACTACACGCCCGAAAAACAAACAACCCAGTGCAGCAATGGGCAGAAGATATGAACAGACACTTCTCCAAAGAGGACATCCAGACGGCCAACAGACACATGAAACGATGCTCAGCATCGCTCCTCATTAGGGAAATACAAATCAAAACCACACTGAGATACCACCTCATGCCAGTCAGAATGGCTAAAATGAGCCAGTCAGAGAACTCTAGATGCTGGCGAGGATGTGGAGAAACGGGCACCCTCCTACACTGTTGGTGGGAATGTAAAGTGGTACAGCCCCTCTGTTGGGTTTTATATGTAGAGTATCATGTCATCTGCGAAGAGTGAAAGTTTGACTTCCTCTTTGCCAATTCTGATGCCTTTGATTTCCTTTTGTTTTCTGAGAGCTGATGTTAGGACTTCCACCACTATGTTAAACAACAGTGGTGAGAGTGGACATCCCTGTCGTGTTCCTGATATCAGGGGGAAAGATCTCAGTTTTTCCCCGTTGAGGATGATGTGAGCTGAAGGCTTCTCATGGATGGCTTTGATGATGTTTAATTAAGTAGGTTCCTTCTATCCCAACTTCCTCTAGAGTCTTTATTAAGAAGCGATGCTGTATTTTGTCAAATGCTTTTTCTGGATCTATTGACAGGATCATATTGTTTTTAGCTTTTCTTTTATTGATGTGATGTATGACACTGATTGATTTGCAAATGTTGAACCAGCCCTGTAACCCAGGAATGAATCCCACTTGATCTTGGTGGATTATTCTTTTTATGTGCTGCTGGATTCGATTTGCAAGGATCTTGTTGAGGATTTTTGCATCCGTATTCATCAAGTATATTGGCCTATAGTTCTCTTTATTGGCTGGATCTCTGTCTGGCTTGAGAATCAGAGTGATGCTGGCTTCATAAAATGAGTCCAGGAGTTTTCCTTCGATTTCTCTTTTTTGGAATAGCTTGAGAAGAATTGGGATTAATTCTGTTGTAAATGTCTGGTAGAATTTCCCAGGGATGCCATCAGGTCCAGGGCTCTTATTTGTTGGGAGATTTTTGATAACTGATTCAATTTCTTCACTCGTTATGGGTCTGTTCAGGTTTTCTATTTCTTCCCGTGTGAATTTTGGTAGTGAGTGTCTGTTTAGGAATTTGTCCATTTCTACGTTGTCCAATTTGTTGCCATATAATTTTTCATATATTCCCTGATAATTGCCTGTATTTCTGAGGGGTTGGTTGTAATAAGTCCATTTTCATTCATAATTTTGTCTATTTGGGTGCTCTCTCTTTTCTTTTGGATAAGTCTGGCTACATGTTTGTCAATTTTGTTTACTTTTTCAAAAAACCAACTCTTGGTTTCATGGATCTGGTCAATTGTTTTTTTGGTCGCTATGTTGTTTATTTCTTCCCTAATTTTTACTATTTCTCTTCTTCTACTGGGTTTAGGGCATTCTTGTTGCTCTGCCTCTAGTTCCTTTATGTGAACTGTTAGATTTTGGACTTGTGCTTTTTCTAATCTCTTGAAATAGGCCTGAAGAGCAATGTACTTTCCTCTTAGGACTGCCTTTGCCGCATCCCATAGATTTTGAATTGTGTTTTCATTTTCATTTTTTTCCATATATTTTTAATTTCATGTCTAATTGCCTGATTGGCCCATCCATTCTTTACTAGGGTGTTCTTTAATCTCCATGTTTTTGGAGGTTTTCCAGACTTCTTCCTGTAATTGATTTCAAGTTTCAAAGCATTATGATCTGACAGTGTGCATGGTATGATCTCTACTCTTTTATATTTATTGAGGGCTGCTTTATGTCCCAGGATGGAATCTATCTGGGAGAATGTGCCATGTGCACTTGAGAAGAAAGTAAATTCCCTGGCCTCAGGATGTAAATTTCTAAATATATCTGTCAGATGTATCTGGTCCAATGTGTCTTTCAAGTCCATTATTTCTTTAGTGATTTTTTGTCTTGTTGACCTATCCATTGCTGTAAGTGGAGTATTAAAGTCCCCTGCTATTAGCACATTCTTATCTATAAGCTTGTTTCTCTTTGTGATTGTTTTAGATATTTAGGTCCTCCCATATTCGGTGCATAGACATTTATGATTGTTAGTGCTTCCTGATGGATGGACCCTGTAATTATTATGTAGTGCCCTTCTTCATCTCGTGATTGTCTTTAATTTAAAGTCCAGTTTGTCTGATATAAGTATAACTACTCTGGCTTTCTTTTGATTTCCCGTAGCATGATATAGATTTCTCCATCCCTTTACTTTTAATCTGAAGGTATCTTCCAGTCTAAAATGAGTTTCTTGTAGACAGCATATAGATGGATTTTGTTTTTCTTATCCATTCTGCTACCCTATGTCTTTTGATTGGAGCATTCAGCCCATTTACATTCAGTGTTATTATTGAAATATGTGGGTTTAGAGTCTTTGTATCTTTTGTAGGGTTCCTGTTTGTGGTGGTGTCTCTGGTATCTTTGTTCCTGGCAACCTTACCTTCAAAGCATCCCCCTCAGGATTTCTTTTATGGCTGGCTCAGTGGTGACAAATTCTTTCAATTTCTGTTTATTTGGAAAGGTTTTTTATCTCTCCTCCTATTTTGAATGACAGGCTTGCTGGGTAGAGGATTCTTGGCTGCATATTTTTATTGTTCATCACATTGAAGATCTCCTGCCATTACTTTCTGGCCTGCCACGATTCAGTAGATAGGTCTGTCACCACTCTGATAGGTTTCCCTTTGTATGTTAGGGCCCTTTTCTCCCTAATTGCTTTCAAAATTCTCTTTGTCCTTGTATTTTGCCATTTTTACTATGATATGTCATGCAGAAGACAGATTCAAGTTACGTCTGAGGGGAGTCCTCTGAGCCTCTTGTCTTTCCACATTTACTTCCTTCTCCAGGTCGGGGATGTTCTCTGCTATAATTTGTTCCAGGACTCCTTTAGCACCTTTCCCTCTCTCTTCCTCTTCTGGTATTCCTATGATACAGATATTGTTGCGTTTGAGCATATCGGTAGCTCTCGAATTCTTCTTTCCTGTTCCTGGATCAGTCTGTCTCTTTTTTTGTCAACTTCTTTTTTTTTCTATAATGGTTTCTTCTAAATCACTTATTCTTCTTTCTGCTTCTTCAATCCATGCATTGGAGGCCTCTAATTTATTATGTATCTTATTTATCACATTTTTAAATTCTTCATGCCTATTTTTATTTTCCATTCTGTCTGTAGCCATGGTTTCTTTGATGTCCCTTATGTTTTTTCCAAGCCTAGCTATTAATTTTTCCATTATTATTCTAAAATCTTGTTCAGTGATGCTGCTGATATCTGTTTTGAGCAGTTCACTAGCTGTCATTTCTTTTTGGAGTTTCTTTGGAGGAGAGCTCTTTCATTTCGTTATTTTAGTTAGCTTCCTGGGTCTTGTTGGTTTTAAAGAGCTGTTATGCTCTCTGCATCTATGAGCGCTGCTACATCTAAGAAGACTCTTTGACTTTCCAGGGCCTATCTTTTCAGAGAGTGTTTTCTGAATGGTATCTCTTGGTCTCTCTTGTTGGGACCTTGGTTATTTTATTTTCCTATTCGTAGTGATATTTGGGATCTCCACCTTGTGTACTCTGTCTTGTTTCTTGAGGTAGCCCTGGAAAAGAAAACAGACAGACAAACACACATGGAGCAGGAGCACACCAATGCACTGGCTAATTCAACTAACATGCAAAGCAAGAGGGAAAACGAAAAAGTTAAGAGAATAGATGGAGGAGGGAGGGCAAATAATAGGGAGTATAAAATACATAAAAGGGTAAAAAGGGGAAAAGAAAAGGAAAAAAGAAGAAAACCGATGGACAAAGAACGGTTAAAGCATATAACTGGATTTCGCAGCTATAGTTAAATAACCATGTGTATGCAGAGCTGGTTGAAGAGCATAGAGAAAGAGAGAGAAGGCAGGGCGGGATGAGGCAAAACTGGAAATAGAATGAACAGGCAGAAGTGATAAGAAGCTTTTTTCAAAGAGGTAAAGGGTATAATATGGTTAGATAGGTGAGAGAAGGATGCTGGAATTATCCAGAGAAACTGTATAGTCTAATTACTCCTGAGAGAAAGAGCTGAAAATGTCGGTAGGTGTAGAATTTACATTTACAGATTAGACTCGTTGTGATTGTTTAAGCAACCTGGCGACCAGAGTTAATCAGGTCAGTGTTCTGGGGAATTAAGAGAGAAAAGAGAATGAAGAAGAAAAAGGAAAAAAAAAGGGGGGGGGTGGAGGGCAGCTCTCAAGCAGGGATGGGCGTGGCGTGATCCAATGCCTTAGGGGGGAGTTCTGCCTTGGCGGTTGTGGGGAGAGTGACGGTGCTCCAGTCCCTTCTTGAACCACGCGCTCCACCCCGTACCGGGGGTGCAGCCAAAGTTGGTTGCAGTCTTCAACCCAGGCCAGTTCCAATCTCCAAATCCCAGTCCGTGCGCCCCGCTGAAATTGCCTTAGACACAGCTTCGCAGGCAACCCCCTCGGGGCAATTCCAGGCCCCCTGTGGAGCTCTGGGGGTGGAGTCAGAATCTCTGTTTCCTTCTCTGGGTCGGGCTGGCGAGCATGGGCGGGGGCTTGCCTGAGGGGTGCGCTGAGCCTGAGCCCGCTGGAGTGAGGAAACCCAGGTCCCTCTATGGCTCGTCACCCGAAACACGAACTCACAAGCAAATTTCCCAGTTTTTAACACTTTGCCTTCCCTCTAGAGTTCCAGCCAGCCAGGAGTGCGGACGCCCGGTGTCCGCGCGGCTCTTTCAGGGGCCCCAGCCGCCCGGGAGCTACAATGGCGGCAGGTGCGCCGCCACTCTGAAGTCCAGCCGCCAGGAGCCAGCACAAAGCAGCAGTCTGTGTGCTCAGCACCCCCGGGACCATTTGGCGTGAGGGGACCTGGCGTGCAGGCGTTTGGCAAGTACGGTCTTTCTATGACCCGAGCGGAGGTTTTTTCTCCCCCGAAGCGGAGTCTTTTCTGTTTCGGACTCTCTTCTTTTCCCCTCTCACTCCCCGTAGAGGGTAGAGGGGGATCGCCTCCCACCCTGGAGTCTCCAATCCGCACCCGATTTTATCTCTCTAGTTCGCACTCACTTTAGAAGGCTCTCTCAGTGGATTCTGGGTCCTTTTCCTCCCAATCTCTCAGGTTTTGTAAGGTTTCCAATGACTTCAGATCTTTCCTGTGTGATGTATGGGCGCCAGTGCAAGTACGGAGCTCCTACTTCTCCGCCATCTTGCCTCCTCCCCCATTTACAATTGTACCAAAAATCAAAAGACACCTAGGAACAATCCTAACCAAAGATATAAAAGATCTGTACAATAAAACTATAGAAAACTTATGAAATAAATTGAAGAAGACACAAAGAAATGGGGACACCTGGTGGCTTAGTCAGTTAAGCGTCTGAGTTTGGCTCAGATCATGATCTCACGGTTCACGAGTTCGAGCTCCACATCAGGCTCTGTGCTGACAGCTCAGAGCCTGAAGACTTACTCACATTCTGTGTCTGCCTCTCCTCCACTCACAGTGTCTCTCTCTCTCTCTCTCAAAAATAAATAAACATAAAAAAATTAAAAAAGAAATGGAAGAACAGTCAATGCCCATGGTTTGGAAGAACAAATATTGTTAAAATGTCTATACTACCCAAAACAAACTACACACTCAATGCAATTCCAATCATAATTGCTCTAGCATTCTTCTCAAAGCTAGAACAAACTATCCTAAAATTTGTATGGAACTACAAAAGACCCCAAATAGCCAAAATAATATTGAAGAAGAAAACCAAAACGGGAGGCATCACAGTTGTGGACTCTCACCTGTACTACAAAGCTGTAATCAAGACAGTATGGTATTGGCACAAAAACAGACACATAGACCAATGGAATAGAATAGAGAACTCAGAAGTTGACACACAAATGTATGGCCAACTAGTCTTTGAGAAAGCAGTAAAGAATATCCAATGGGAAAAAGACAATGTCTTTAGCAAATGATGCTGGGAGAGCTGGACAGCAACATGCAGAATGAAAGTGGGCCAGATTTTTACACCATACACAAAATAAATTTTAAATGGATGAGAGACCTAAATGTCAGACAGGAAACCATAAAAATCCTACAGAAGAAAACAGGCAACAACTTCTTTGACCTCAGCTGCAGCAACTTCTTACTTCACATGTCTCCAAAGGCAAGGAAAATAAAAGCAAAAATGAACTATTGGGACCTCATCAAGATAAAAAGCTTCTGCAAAGCAAAGGAAACAATCAATAAGAAAGCAAGCCAAGGCAACCAACAGAATGGAAGAAGACATTTGCAAATGACATATTAGATAAAGGGTTAGTATCAAAAATCAATACAGAACTTGCCAAACTCAACACCGAAAAAACAAATAATCCAGTCAAGAAATGAGCCGAAGACATGAATAGACACTTTTCCAATGAAGACATCCAGATGGCTAACAGAAACATGAAAAGATGCTCAACATTGCTCATCATCAGGGAAATACAATCAAAACCACATTGAGATACAACCTCACACTGGTCAGGGTGGCTAAATTAACAATTCAGGAAACAACAGATGTTGGCGAGGGGTGGACAAAGGGGAACCCTCTTGCACTGTTGGTGGGAATGCAAACTGGTGCAACTACCCTGGAAAACAGTGTGGAGGTTCCTCAAAAAATTAAAAATATTATTACCCTATGACCCAACAATAGCACTACTAGGAATTTTCCAAAGGTACAGGAATGCTGATTCATAGAGGCACAGATACCCCAATGTTTATAGCAGCACTATCAATAATAGCCAAATTATGGAAAGAGCCCAAATGTCCATCAACTGATGAATGGATAAAGAAGATGTGGTGTATATATACACAATAGAATACTACTTGGCAATGAAAAGAATGAAATCTTGCCATTTGCAATAACGTGGATGGAACTAGAGTGTATTATGCCAAGTGAAATAAGTCAGTTAAAAAAATATAGATATGTTTTCACTCATATGTGGAATTTGAGAAGCTTAACAGAAGACCATAGGGGAAGGGAAGGAAAAATATGTCACAAAGAGAGAGGGAGACAAACCATAAGAGACTCTAAGATACAAAGAACTGAGGTTCGATAGTAGTTAGGGAGTGGGGGGGGCAGGTGGGGACAATGAGAGATGGGTGTTAGGGATACTTGTTGGGATGAGCATTGGGTTTTGTATATAAGTGGTGAATTATAGGAATCTACTCCCAAAGCCAAGACTACACTGTATATATACACTGTACGTTAGCTAACTTGACAATAAAGTATTACAAAAAATAGTTCTCCACAATCAAGTAAGATTTATTCCCGGTTTGCAAGGTGGTTTGATATTCACAAGTCAGTGCCATATACCCTATTAATAAAAGAAATAAGAACCATATGATCATTGAAATAGATGAAGAAAAAGCATCTGACTACAACATCCATTCATGATAAAAACTGTCAAGAAAGTAGTTTTAGAGAGAACATAACTCAACATAATAAAGGTCCTCTATGAAAACCCCACAGGTAGTATCCTCAATGGGGAAAAATTAAGTTTTCCTTTATGTTCAGGAATAAGACAGGCACATCTGCTTTTCCTCCTATTTTTAGAGGGCCCAGAGAATTAGAGGCTATAACTGCTCAAAGTACTCCAAATGTGGGGAAGAAAACCTAAATACTGAAAAAATGCTTAAACTTGACCTAAAATCTTCAAACTGGAATTTTTTTTTCTCCTGGTGAGTCTGCCTTTCATTGCATAATGCAGTAAAGCTTTTTATTCCAAGTGGCAAAACCCCAGTGAAAACAGTAGTAAAACACATTCATAAGTGTGTGGTTTACTATTTGCATAGTAGCCAACACAGTGGTAGTCTCACAGTTAGGTACCACACCTGGTTGCACCTCAGACATTCCATCCTGAGTAGGCCCTTAAATTCAGGAAAGACATGTAACTTTCAAGGTTACTGAATTCAAATCTCAGCTTCATCACTATTGTATAACTAGGCAAATTTCTTATCCTCTCTGGGCCTGGTTTCCCCATCTCAAAAAGGAATAGGGGTAGTACTTACCTAAAAAAGTTCTTGTGAAGATTAAATGGGATAGGTTACTGCGCACTGAAGAAAAAGTTCTCAGACACTTTAAGCTGAACAGATGTGCAGGGCTGCTTCTCTGAGGAAAAAACAGTAGCAGCATGAAACTGTACATAGCTGTTATTTCATATTTTATCAGATATAAGTATTAAAGAGTATCAAATTCTGGAAAGAGAACACAAAGGATCTTCTCTTGGCTATGGAAGACATGCAGAGAGTACATGCAGCTTCAAGGAGTGTCAGGAAGTTACAGCAAATTTTGTATCTAACTATCCTCTGGGGGATCATGGGGCTCTATATCTCAAAATGCTATCACGTTTGACAGCCTTGAGACCAAAACATCGCTGACGTTTTAGCAATTATCCCATTCACCCTTCCAGACTTACAATACAGTCTAGAAATAACTCCACAGGGATAATCCTTATAAAACATTTATAAGCTGACATTTAATAAACACTCAACTAAAGGTAGTACAGTTTTCATTTGGCAACCCACATAAATTTTTATGATATTCTATTGATTTAGAAAATAAAGCTGGTTGGAACTGGGAAAAGCTAGCTCCCTATGCAAATCACTACCACCACTATGCTCTGCTCGTAATGGTTTCCATCTACAACATATTTTTCAAGTAGAAGCTTCTTAGTCATTCTGTTTGTGTAAAACAGTGCTTCACAGACTTTTAGATCACTTTGTATATCAGTGGTCTATACTATATTTATCTTAGTTTGTATAATGCCTTCAACTTATAAAGTTAAGTGAACACGTTTTCATATTCGTCTTTCTACATTTCCTCTTTCCCTTAAAGCCGTGGTTCCTAAAGTACAGTCCCTGAACCAGCAGGATCGGTATCAGCTATACCTGGGAACTTGTCAGAAATGCAGATTCCTGGAATCCACGCCAGACTTACAGAATCTGAGACTTTCAGTATTCGGTGTAGGGCAGCAGTGTGTTTCAACAATCTCTCCCCACGTGATTCTAATGCCTGCTCAAGTTTGAAAACTATTGCTATCCTACTAACATCACTAACATAGCCTATATAAAGTATCATTTCATTGTATCAATAATCTCATAATTTTCACATCTCTATTTTTTATTTCATTCCTCCTTTTCTGTGTAGATGCTTTTGCTGTCCACTTTTGTTTATTTCAGTTTCTAGGTGGTTCCATCTTAGACAAATATCTATCAAAACATTTTTTTTGTCTTCAGTGACAAAGAAGCCTAGTTGGTCATTACAATGGAAAAATTAAGCTAAATAATAACTTTATTTTGTTAACCTTTCATCGTTTTATGCATCCTCTAAGTCCAAACTGTAACTAGAATCTGAGTAAGGGTTGAATCAAGAACAAATAATAACTACACTTTTTTTTCATATCATCTAATTTAATGTCAATATCTGCATCTGTCTGTCCACTTAAAAAAAAAAGGCAAAAAAAAAAAAACCCAAATATAAAACCCCACAACCATTTTTGGGTACCACCTTCAAATACAAACCCAGATATTGAAGATAATGAGAACATGTCAAATCATGACTCATAGACAACAAACTGGACAACTTAGAAGAAATGGACAAATTCCAAAAAACACACTCACTACCAAAATTCACACCGGAAGAGATAGAAAACCTGAAAAGACCCATAACAAGTGAGGAAATCAAATCAGTTATCAAAAATCTCCCAACAAATAAGAACCCTGGGTCAGATGGCTTCCCTGGGGAATTCTACCAGACATTTGAAACACAATTAATACCAAATCTTCTCAAACTCTTCCAAAAAATAGAAATCGAAGGAAAACTTCTGGACTCATTTTATGAAGCCAGAATCACATTGATTCCCAAGCCAGAGAGAGACCCAGCAAAAAGGAGAACGATAGGCCAATATCCTTGATGAATACAGATGTAAAAATCCTCAACAAGATCCTTGCAAATCGAATTGAACAGCACATGAAAAGAATTATCCACCAAAACCATGTGGGATTCATTCCCAGGTTACAGGGCTGGTTCAATATTCACAAATAAATCAATGTGATACATCACATCAACAAAAGAAAAGATAAAAACCATATGATCCTGTCGATAAATACTGAAAAAGCATTTGACAAAATACAGCATTCCTTCTTAATAAAAATTCTTGACAGTCGGGATAGAAGGAACTTTTTTAAATATCATAAAAGCCATCTATGAGAAGCCCTCAGCTAACATCATCCTCAACAGGGAAAAACAGAGCTTTCCCCCTGAGATCAGGAACACGAAAAGAATGTCCACTCTCACCACTGTTGTTTCACACAGTGTTGGAAGTCCTAACATCAGCCATCAGACAACATAAGGAAATAAAAGGCATCACAATTGGCAAAGAAGAAGTCAAACTTTCACTTTTAGCAGACAACATGATATTCTACATAGAAAACCTGGTAGACTCCACCAGAAGCCTACTAGAACTAACCCAAGAATTCCACAAAGTTGCAGGGTACAAAATCAATGTACAAAAATTGGTTGCATTTTTATACACCAATAATGAAGCAACAGAAAGAGAAATCAAGAAACTGATCCCATTCACAATTTCACAAAAAACCATAAAGTTCCCAGGAATAAACCTAACCAAGTATATAAAAGATTTGTATGATGAAAACTATAGAAAACTTATGAATGAAATTGAAGAAGATGCAAAGAAATGGAAAAACATTCCATGCTCATGGATTGGAAGAATAAATATAGTTAAAATGTCATTACTACCCAAAGCTATCTACACATTCAATGCAATCCCAATCAAAATTGCACCAGCATACTTCTCAAAACTAGAACAAACTATTCTAAAATGTGTATGGAACCACAAAAGACCCCAAAAAGCAAGAGTAATATTGAAGAAGAACCAAAACGGGAGGCATCACCATCCCAGACTTTAGCCTCTACTACAAAGCTGTCATCATCAGGACAGTATGGTACTGGCACAAAAAGAGACACATAGACCAATGGAATCGAATCGAGAACTCAGAATTGGACCCAAAAATATACAGCCAACTAATCTCTGACAAAGCAGGAAAGAGTATCCAATGGAAAAAAGACAGCCTCTTTAACAGATGGTGCTGGGAAAACTGGACAGCAACATGCAGAAGAATAAAACTAGATCATTTTCTCACACCATACACAAAAATAAACTCAAAATGGATAAAGGACCTGAATGTGAGACAGGAAACCATCAAAACCCTAGAGGAGAAAGCAGGAAGCAAACTCCTGGACCTCCACCGCAGCAATTTCTTACTTGACACATCCCCGAAAGCAAGGGAATCAAGAGCAAAAATAAACTATTGGGACCTCATCAAGATTAAGAGCTTCTGCATGGCAAAGGAAACAATGCATAAAACTAATAGGCAACCGACGGAATGGGAAAAGATAGTTGCAAATTAAGTATCAGATAAAGGGCTAGTGTCCAAAATCTATAAGGAACCCATCAAACTCCACACCCGAAAAACAAACAATCCAGTGAAGACATGGGCAGAAGATATGAACAGACACTTCTCTAAAAGGACATCCAGATGGCTGACACATGAAACAATGCCCAGCATCCCTCCTCATCAGGAAAATACACATCAAAACCACACTGAGATACCACCTCACACCAGCCAGAGTGGCTAAAATCAGCAAATCAGAGGACTCTAGATGCTGGCGAGGATGTGGAGACACGGGCACCCTCCTACACTGTTGCTGGGAATGTAAACTGATGCAGCCCTCCTGGAAAACAGTGTGGAGGTTCCTCAAAAAATTTACACTAGAACTCCCGTATGACCCAGCAATAGCACTGCTAGGAATTTACACAAGGGATATAGGAGTGCTGATGCATAGGGGCAAATGTACCCCAATGTTCATAGCAGCACTCTTTTTTTTTTATGAATTTTTTTTTTACAAATAGTTTATTGTCAAATTAGTTTCCACATAACACTCAGTGCTCATCTCCATAAGTGCCCTCCTCCATGCCCATCCCTCCTCCACCCCCACATCCATCAGTCCTCAGTTTTTGTCAGCATTCAAGAGTCTCTCATGGTTTGCCTCTCTCCCTTTCCCCCACCATTTCCCCCCTTCTTCTCCCCCTTGTTCCTCCGTCAAATTCCTCCTAATCCTCCTATACGTGCAAACATATGATATTTGTCCTTCTCTGCCTGACTTATGTCGCTCAGCATAACACCTTCAAGGTCCATCCATGTTGCTACACATGGCCAGATTGCATTGTTCCTCATTGTCATGGAGTATTCCATGGTATAGATAAACCACATCTTCTTGATCCATTCATCTGTTGATGGACACTTAGGCTCTTTCTATGTTTTAGCTATTGTGGAGAGCATAGCAGCACGTGGAAAGAGCCTAAGTGTCCATCAGCGACGAATGGATCAAGAAGTTGTGGCTTATCTACGATGGAATACTATGTGGCAATGAAAAGAATGAAATCTGGCCGTGTAGCAACATGGATCGACCTTGAGGGTGTTATGCATTAAATCAGTCAGAGAGACAGATATCATATGTTTGCACAGATAAGGATTAGGATGAACTTAACAGAGGATCGTGGGGAGAAAAAGGGGAATAGAGGAGAGAAGGAGGAGGCAAACCATGACAGACTCCTGAATGCTCAGAACAAACTGAGGACTGATGGGTGTGGGGGGGAGGGGGTGATGGGCATGGAGGAGGGCAATTGTGGGGATGAGCACTGGGTGTTGTATGAAAACCAACTTGACAATAAACTATTTTTTAAAAAAAAAATCATGACTCATATTAGTCACAGAACAGACCCCAAGTTCGTTTGCTCTTCTTCCGTTTGTAGATACTAAGAAGATAAAGAATATAGAATATCTACTAAAAAACTCCCCTCCTGTAGAGGCTTAATATAACAGTTGATCAAATTAGTTCCGTGAACTATTAAAGCTTGAGAATTTTAATCTACATAATGTAGGCTACCTAAAAACCATTATTCTTCACTGCTTAGTGAAAAGTATTTCTCTCAACTAAGGATGATAATTGGGAAAGGTGATGTTCTGTTGCTCTAGAAAAGGTTTCTTCCTGATATAGAGAGAAGAGAAATGAGAGGACTATACTGTGCCATAGATTTCCCAAATGCTTTTGTGTTCTGTTCTTTTATCTATGGAAGCTGAAAAATTTAGGCTTTGAGTAATTCTAGTTAGTGTTATCAAGCTCCATTTCTCCCAGTTCACAATGCTTCATTTTTTTTTTAAATTTAGGGGATGAAATAAAACACAAATTCTTGAAAAACATTTTAATATTACTTGACCAGCATAATGAAGGCACACCCATTAGATGTAATGGAATATATAAAATTAGGTATTCCTGGACCACAGATAAAGAAGACTTATATCTCAGAAATCCTATCTCTTTTCTCTCAACTTATTATTTATTCCTTCTCCAGCTATATCCTAGAAGAAGCTTTCAACACACTATACTACTGCCACCGCTTCCCCAACTGCCACCAGTTAGCCCATATAGTCTAGATTAATTTTCTTTCAAAATTCCTTTCACATAATTGTCCTCCTCAAAAACCTAAATGGAGCAACATGGATGGACCTTGAGGGTGTTATGCGGAGTGAAATAAGTCAGGCAGAGAAGGACAAATATATGTTTGCACGTATAGGAGGATTAGGAGGAACTTAACTGAGGAACAAGGGGGAGAAGAAGGGGGGAAATGGTGGGGGAAAGGGAGAGAGGCAAACCATGAGAGACTCTTGAATGCTGACAAAAACTGAGAACTGATGGATGTAGGGGGGAGGAGGGGTGGGCATGGAGGAGGGCACTCGTGGGGATGAGCACTGGGTGTTATGTGGAAACTAATTTGACAATAAACTATTTGTAAAAATAAATAAATAAATAAAATTCTTAAAACAAAACAAAACAAAAAAACCCAAAAACCTACAATGGTATCCTATTTCCTATCACATAATATCTAAAGTCTTCTGTCTAACTTTAAGACTATAATCTGCCTCCATTCTTCCTATCCAACTTTATTCTGTAATATTTCCCAAAGAGCAGATCCTTGCCCCTTAGGATAACTATGAAATTCATTTGCTCTTTCTTAGGGAAAAAGTTGAAAAGACAGGGAAAAGAAAACAGACACCAAAATCCCTAACAGCAAAAGTTTATTTATAGTTGAAGTAAAGGAAAAATTTTAATGCATGCTGAGACCTTAGTAATATTCCAAACTTATAGGTTACCATCCAATGAGGAATACAAGATGATGTTGGGAAAGGTTATGACATACACAACTATTAGAACCAGGTTATTGAAGCACACAATATTAGAACCTTGTTATCAGAACACTTACATAGCACATACTTTTATGTCACATCACATCCATGAACAGCTCATTTTCTAACTTCTCACTGGCTATTTTAGTAAATAGCATTTAAGGTTAAACATTAAGACTGGAGAGTAGGGTAGAAATACACAAGTCGTAAGCTTCACATTTCAGAGCCTACATATATGAACACAACATTAAGATTAATTAAGAAACAGTATTTCAAAAATTTTTGAAACACATTTGGCAATGTTTAGCGCATGAGGAGACACTGCTTTGGTCCATCCACTCTCTCCAGCTTTTCAAAGTGTTTCCTGGCATTGCGGATGTTGATCAGAGTAGCTGCAGAAGCTGAGGGTAGGGAGGGTAGGGGGTGGAGGAGATAGCCAACAGAATAAATACAGGCAGCCAAAGGAATATCTGACTAGTAAAATAAATAAATAAATAAACAAAAGAGAACAAAATCTCTCAAAATAGGTTACAGAGAACATACAGGAATAGGAGGTTCCAAGTTAACCATAATTTAATTTTCTGAATAAGTAGAAGATTTGTTTATATTCTAAATACATTTCCAATAAAATATCAAAATCTTTTGGTTTGGTTCATTTTTAGAATAAAACCCATTATCTTATGTTGTATTTTAATATTAACCTAAAGTAGGAAAAGCCAGGGGATCAGAGATAATTTATTTAAACTTCTGGGAACATCCTCGAAATACTGCTAGAACCTTTATTTCAGTAGTTATAATAGATATGGCTGTTATGGCATGGAAGTATCAAATACATCCCTTTATGCCCATGGTACAAATATGCAAAAATGGTACTTAGGAATATACAATGACATATAAAATGGTTCAGCATTTAGTAATTCAGAGCTTAAATTGATTATTCTTTAAAAATTTATACTATATGAAGCATAAATAATACATGTGGGTTCTCTTTTCTTTAAAATACCTAGATTTAGTATCTTTATTTCTGAAGTCTCATGAAGAAAAAACAAAATACCCTGGAATCTAAATTATTTTTAAGCTCTAAAATATAAGTTTAGTAAACAAAAAAACTATTTACTACTTGTACTAAAATAGCTTTTTTATTGTGGTAAATAATACATAACAAGAACTTTACCATTTTATCCATTTAAAAGTATATAGGTCACTGGCATAAAGTATATTCCCACTGCTGTACAACCATCCCCGCTACAAAATGTTTTTTCATTATCTAATAAAGTATTACCTCTAGGGTAATTAGTTTAAAGAATGAGGCTTTAAACCTATGTCAGCAAAGTTTGAACTTACGAATGGATGGATCAGACATCACGACCATCACATAAGTGTTGGATGTAAAGATATCAATGAAAGCAGCAAAGTTAGAGTTCCTGACTTCCATGCTCTGGAAAGAAGCAGCTAGCTTGCTATAGGAGAAACGAGAAAAAGAAGTAAAGAACATAAAATAATAGCAATATAAAAAATTCTTACTTTTTATGTTAAACATTTAATAGCATTATACCTTGATTCACCACTTCATTAAGACAGTTAATCACTAACTTCACTTTTTTTTCCAAGGAAACGCTAATGCTAAATTTCCTACGTTTTGGAAAATGATTTAGACAGAAAGTGGATTAGGACGTGATATCGACTGTGGAATGGGCTTAGACCCAGATCCATGTTAAATAACAGATTACAAAAGAGTTCCTTAATATTTAAGAAGCTTAGGTTGAAATTATCTATCATTGTGCTTAATAATTATTTTTTGAGTGTTCTTTATACTGAAATTTGAGAAATGATCCCATTTATTTAAAAGCAAACAAGGTAATTATATTTGCATGCCATTTGCTATTTCTTCTTAAAGATGTTAGCATAAACATACCAGTAAGTCTCACAGTGTGCTAAGACATAAAAAGAGTAAACTTATACTTGCTCTACTGTTTAGGCATCCAAGTTGAATAATAAAAAAAATTTAATTACATCTTTACTAAATTATAATGTTCAGCCATTTCTTCTTCCTCTATTCAAACTGCTATGATTTTTTTAAAAATTGTTTAACTTAGTTCTGGGAGAGAGAGAGAGAGTGTGTGAGCAGGGGAGGGTCAGGGATAGAGGCAGACACAGAATCTGAAACAGGCTCCAGGCTCTGAGCTAGCTGCCTGCACGTAGCCCGACACAGGGCTCGAATCCACGAAACCTGGGATCATGACCTGAGCCGAAGTTGGACGCTTAACCGACTGAGCCACCCAGGCACCCCCACAATGCTAAGATTAAAACTGTGTTTAATCAAAGGTGAGACAACATGATTAGACATTTCCAGTCACTATTCTGTAACATTCCTGAATCAGTAGCTCACTAATATATTTATTTTTAATTTATTTTTCATTTTATTTTTTTACAAATAGTTTATTGTCAAGTTGGTTTCCATATAACAACCAGTGCTCATCACCACAAGTGCCTCCCTCCATGCCCATCACACCCCTCCCCCCCAACACCCATAAGTCCTGTTTGTTCTCAGCATTCAAGAGTCTCTCATGGTTTGTCTCTCTCCCTCTCCCTAGCTATTTCCCCCTTCTGCTCCCCCATGATCCTCCATTAAGTTCCTCCTGATTCTCCTATACGTACAAACATATGGTATCTGTCCTTCTCTGCCTGACTTACTTTGCTCAGCATAACACCCTCAAGGTCCATCCGTGTTGCTACACATGGCCAGATTTCATTCTATCTCATTGCCATGTAGTATTCCATCGTATAGATAAACCACATCTTCTTGATCCATTCATCTGTTGATGGACACTTAGGCTCTTTCCATGTTTTAGCTATTGTGGAGAGTGCTGCTATGAACATTGGGGTCCATGTGCTCCTATGCCTCAGCATTTCTGTATCCCTTGGGGAAATTCCTAGCAGTGCTATTGCTGGGTCATAGGGGACTTCTATTGTTAGTTTCCTGAGGAACCTCCACACTGTTTTCCAGAGGGGTTGTACCAGTTTACATTCCCAGCAACAGTGTAGGAGGGTGCCCGTTTCTCCACATCCTCGCCAGCATCTAGAGTTCTCTGATTGGCTCATTTTAGCCACTCTGACTGGCGTGAGGTGGTATCTCAGTGTGGTTTTGATGTGTATTTCCCTGATGAGAAGGGATGCTGAGCATCATTTCATGTGTCTGTTGGCCATCTGGATGTCCTCTTTGGAGGAGTGTCTGTTCATATCTTTTGCCCATTTCTTCACTGGGTTGTTTTTCGGGTGTGAAGTTTGGTGCGTTCCTTATAGATTCTGAATATTAACCCTTTATCTGATATGTCATTTGCAACTATCTTTTCCCATTCCGTCGGTTGTCTATTAGTTTTATGGATTGTCTCCTTTGCCTTGAAGAAGCTTTTAATCTTGATGAGGTCCCAATAGTTTATTTTTGCTCTTGACTCTTTTGCTTTCAGGGATGTGTCCAGTAAGAAATTGCTGCGATGTAGTCAAGGAGTTTGCTTCCTGCTTTCTCCTCTAGATTTCAATGGTTTCCTGTCTCACATTCAGGTCCTTTATCCATTTTGAGTTTATTTTTGTGTATGGTGTGAGAAAATGATCTGGTTTTATTCTTCTGCATGTTGCTGTCCAGTTTTCCCAGCACCATCTGTTAAAGAGGCTGTCTTTTTTCCATTGGATACTCTTTCCTGCTTTGTCAGAGATTAGTTGGCTGTATATTTTTGGGTCCAATTCTGAGTTCTCGATTCGATTCCATTGGTCTATGTGTCTCTTTTTGTGCCAGTACCATACTGTCTTGATGATGACAGCTTTGTAGTAGAGGCTAAAGTCTGGGATGGTGATGCCTCCCGTTTTGGTTCTTCTTCAATATTACTCTTGCTATTCGGGGTCTTTTGTGGTTCCATACACATTTTGGAATAGTTTTTTCTAGTTCTGAGAAGTATTGTGGTGCAATTTTGATTGGGATTGCATTGAATGTGTAGATAGCATTGGGAAGTAATGATATTTTAACAATATTTATTCTTCCAATCCATGAGCATGGAATGTTTTTCCATTTCTTTGTGTCTTCTTCAATTGCCTTCATAAGTTTTCTATAGTTTTCATCATACAGATCTCTTATATCCTTGGTTAGGTTTATTCCTAGTACTTTATGGTTTTTTGTGCAATTGTGAATGGGATCAGTTTCTTGATTTCTCTTTCTGTTGCTACATTGTTGGTGTATAAGAATGCAACCGATTTCTGCACATTGATCTTGTACTCTGCAACTTTGCTGAATTCTTGGATCAGTTCTAGTAGGCTTCTGCTGGCGTCTGTCGGGTTTTCTATGTAGAGTATCATGTCGTCTGCAAAAAGTGAAAGTTTGACTTCTTCTTTACCACTTTTGATACCTTTGATTTCCTTTGTTGTCTGATGTCCGATGCTAGGACTTCCAGCATTATGTTAATCAAAAGTGGTGAGAGTGGACATTCTTGTCGTGTTCCTGATCTCAGGGGGGAAGCTCTCAGTTTTTCCCTGTTGAGGATGATGTTAGTTGAGGGATTCTCATAGATGGGTTTTATATTGTTTAAGTATTTCCTTCTATCTCGACTTTCTCGAGAGTCTTTATTAAGAAGGGATGCTGTATTTTGTCAAATGCTTTTTCAGTATTTATCGACAGGATCATATGGTTTTTATCTTTTCTTTTGTTGATGTGATGTGTCCCAGTGATTGATTTTCGAATACTGAACCAGCCCTGTAACCCAGGAATGAATCCCACTTGATCTTGGTGGATGATTCTTTTTATGTGCTGTTGGATTTGATTTGCAAGAATCTTGTTGAGGATTTTTGCATCTGTATTCATAAAGGATATTGGCCTGCGGTTCTCTTTTTTTGCTGGATCTCTGTCTGGCTTGGGAATCAGAGTGATGCTGGCTTCATGAGATGGGTCTGGAGGTTTTCCTTCAAGTTCTGTTTTTTGGAATAGCTTGAGAAGAATTGGGATTAATTCTATTTTAAATGTCTGGTAGAATTCCCCAGGGAAGGGGCGCCTGGGTGGCTTAGTCGGTTAAGCGTCCGACTTTCGCTTGGGTCATGATCTCGCGGTTCGCGGGTTCGAGCCCCGCGTCGGGCTCTGTGCTGACTGCCAGCTCAGAGCCTGGAGCCTATTTCAGCCTGTGACTCCCTCTCTCTCTGACCCTCCCCTGCTCACGCTGTCTCTCTCTCTCCTAAAAATAAAGAAAACATTAAAAAAAAAAAAAAGAATTCCCCAGGGAAGCCATCCGGTCCAGGGCTCTTATATGTTGGGAGATTTTTGATCACTCATTCAATTTCTTCACTAGCTACGGGTCTGTTCTGATTTTCTATCTCCTCCCGTGTGAATTTTAGTAGTGAGTGTGCATTTAGGAATTTGTCCCTTTCTTCTAAGTTCTCCAATATGTTGGCATATAATTTTTGATATTATTCCCTGATAATTGCTTGTATTTCTGAGGGTTGGTTGTAATAAGTCCATTTTCATTCATGATTTTGTCTATTTGGGTGGTGTCTCTTTTTGAGAAGCCTGGCTAAAGGTGTGTCAATTTTGTTTATTTTTCAAAGAACCAACTCTCAGTTTCATGGATCTGTTCAATTGTTTCTTTGGTCTCTATGTCGTTTATCTGTGCTCTGATTTTTACTATTTCTCTTCTTCTACTGGGTTTGGGGTGCTATTGTTGCTCTGGCTCTAGTTCCTTTAGGCAAGCTGTTAGATTTTACACTTGCACTTTTTCTTATCTCTTGAAATAGGCCTGTAGTGCAATGTAGTTTCCCCTTAGGACTGCCTTTGCCACATCCCATAGATTTGGATTGTTGTCTTTTCATTTTCATTTGTTTCCATATATTTTTAAATTTCATCTCTAATTGCCTGATTGGCCCATTCATTCTTTTAGGGTGTTCTTTAACCTCCATGTGTTTGGAGGTTTTCCAGACTTCTTCCTGGAATTGATTTCAAGTTTCAAAGTATTATGATCTGAAAGTGTGCATGGTATGATCTCAATTCTTTTATATTTATTGAGGGCTGCTTTATGTCCCAGGATGTGATCTATCTTGGAGAATGTGCCATGTGCACTTGACAAGAAAGTGAATTCCCTGGCCTTAGGGTGTAGAGTTATGAATATAACTGTCAGATCCATCTGGTCTAATGTGTCATTCAAGTCCATTGTTTCTTTAGTGATTTTCTGTCTTGTTGATCTATCCATTGCTCTAAGTGGAGCATTAAAGTTCCCTCCTATTAGCGCTTTCTTATCTTTAAGATTGTTTCTGTTTGTGATTAATTGTTTTAAATATTTAGGTGCTCCCATATTCGGTGCGTAGACATTTATAATTGTTAGTTCTTCCTGATCGACAGACCTCGTAATTATTATATAATGCCCATCTTCATCCATTGTTACTGTCTTTAAAGCCCAGTTTGTCTGATATACGTATAGCTACTCGAACTCTCTTCTGACTTCTGTAGTATGATATATATTTCTCCATCCCCTTACTTTTAATCTGAAGGTAGCTTCCAGTCTAAAATGCATTTCTTGTAGACAGCAAATAGATGGATTTTGTTTTTTTACCCTTTCTGCTACCTTATGACTTTTGCTTGGAGCATTCAGCCCATTTACATTCAGTGTTATTATTTAAACATGTGGGTTTAGAGTCATTGCGTCCTTTGTGGGATTCAGGCTTGTGGTGGTGTCTCTGGTATCCTGCATTCCTCATTCTTCCCTCAGAGAGTCCCCATCAGGATTTCTTGTAGGGCTGGTTTAGTCGTGATGAATTCTTTCAATTTTTGTTTGTTTGGAAAGACTTTTATCTCTCCTTCTATTTTTTTTTTTAAACGTTTTATTTATTTCTAGGAGAGAGAGAGAGAGACAGCGTGAGCAGGGGAGGGTCAGAGAGAGAGGGAGTCACAGACTGAAACAGGCTCCAGGCTCTGAGCCGGCGGTCAGCACAGAGCCCGACGCGGGGCTCGAACCCACGAACCGCGAGATCATGACCTGAGCGAAAGTCGGAGCTTAACCGACTAAGCCACCCAGGCGCCCCTCTCTCCTTCTATTCTGAATGAGAGGCTTGGTGGATAGAGGATTCTTGGCTGCATATTTTACTGTTCATCACATTTGAAGTTCTCCTGCCATTCCTTTCTGGCCTGCCACGTTTCATTAGATAGGTCTGTCACCACTCTTTTTTTTTTTTTTTTTACTATTTTTATTTATTTCTAGGAGAGAGAGAGACAGCGTGAGCAGGGGAGGGTCAGAGAGAGAGGGAGTCACAGACTGAAACAGGCTCCAAGCTCTGAGCTGGCAGTCAGCACAGAGCCGACGCGGGGCTCGAACCCACAAACCGCGAGATCATGACCTAAGCGAAAGTCGGACGCATAACCGACTAAGCCACCCAGGCGCCCCAGTCTGTCACCACTCTGATAGGTTTCCATTTGTATGTTAAAGACCTTTTCTCGCTAGCTGCTTTCAAAATTCTCTTTGTCCTTTTATTTTGCTAGTTTCACTATGATGTCGTGCAGATGATCAATTCAAGTTACGTCTGAGGGGAGTTCTCTGTGCTCTTGAATTTCAACTTCTACTTCCCTCTCCATGTTGGGGAAGTTCTCTACTATAATTTGTTCCAGGACTCCTTCAGCACCCTTCCCTCTTTGTTTGTCTTCTGGAATTTCTATGATACGGATATTGTTCTGTTTGAGGGTATCGCTGAGCTCTCGAACTCTTCTTTCATGTTTCTAGATCAGTTTATCTCTGTTTTTTTCACTGTCTTCTTTTTCTATAATAGTGTCTTCTAAATCACTTATTCTCCTTTCTGGCTCTTCAATCTGTTCATTGGACCCCTCCAGTTTATTATGTATCTCATCACATTTTTTAATGGATCATAATTATTTTTAAGCTCCATATTGTTTGAGCCATAATTTCTCTGATGCCCTCCATGCTTTTTTCAAGCCCAGCGATTAATTTTATGATTATTGCTCTAAAATCTTGTGCAGTTATGTTGCTTATATCTGTTTTGAGCAGTTCTCTAGCTATCATTTCTTCCTGGAGTTTCTTTGGAGGAGAGTTCTTCCGTTTCGTCATTTTGGTTAGCTTTCTATCTCTTGGTACTTTTAAGAGCTTGGTGTATACTCGGCCCCTGCAAGTTCTGATGTATTAGAGAGGGCTCTTTTGATTGTTCAGGGCTTGTCTGTTCAGGAAGTGTTCTTTGGATGGTGTCTCTTGGTTTCTCTTGTTGAGCTTTTGGTTATTTTGTTTCCCTACTGGTAGTGATATTTGTGACTCTCCACCTGTGTAGTTTGGCTTTTTTCTTGATGCAGCCTTATGAGGTTTCCTTCCCAGTGTACTCTGTCTCTTTCTCTTCCCAAACTCCTGTCGCTCAGTGTCGTGTGACTTCAGGCCTTCTCTGTTTGAGAGATGGGTGCAGGAGAAGTATGGTGCTCCTTATTTCTCCACCATCTTGCCTCCAACCGAGTACGTCACTATTTTAATTACTACAGTGTTACAGCAAATATTTTATTTGGTATGTTAAATTCTCCTTTCTTCTTTTCAAAACTCCCTTGCATATTTTGTTTTTATTTTTTCCTAAATAGAATTAAATATCTCAAAAGGGTTTTATGCTTAGATATTTTTCACATGCTTCTTCTGTATCAGTTGAGTTTGCATTAAAGGACAATGACTTTCACCTCAGTCAACTGTAGGATCCCTTAGAATTTAGCTTTCTTTTTGATTAACAGAACTATTTTGAATACAGAAGTGCAAACTACTGTGATTTTTTGAACCTCTCAGAAATGACAAATTTTCCCAGACATAAACAGATCACATAAGATCTCTTACCTGCAGCTCAGCTTAAACTGCTTAATAATGTTGCTGATTTTCTCAAATCTATGGGCATCACGTTGCTCTTTACACTGATAGTGAGAAATCACCTATGAAAAAAAGCAATGCTCTTAAGTATGCAAAGTTGTCCCATCACCTTCTGCTACTCAGTCCTCAAGGCAGACTTCTGTCAGTTTCTTGGTAACCCTTATTTTCAGGGTAGAACTGGTGCCCAGCCTACTGTCTCTTCTCTCCCATATCCTGCCAGTGTTCTGCATAATTTCAACATCCCTATGGATAACCCACACAGTGGTGTTTATTTATAATTTAATGGATATTAAAATATTATCTATTTTGGTTTCTCTGCTGTTCTTTCTCACTTATGTTAATTAAATGCTCATCGTGTTTCAATATTTCACAGGATGTTTTTTGATTTGAAAAAGACAAATTAGGGGTACCTGGGTGGTCAGTCAGGTTAAGCATCTGACATTGGCTCAGATCATAATCTTATGGTTCCTGAGTTCGAGCCCCACATTGGGCTCTGTGCTGACTGCCAGCTCAGAGCCTGGAACCTGTTTCAGATTCTGTATCTCCCTCTCTCTCTGACCCTCCCCTGCTCACACACTCTCTCTCTCTCAGAAATAAATAAAACATTAGAATTTTTTTAAATAAATAAGTTAATAAATGTTAAAAATGTTTTTAAGAAAGTACAAAGTAAAAAATATTAAAACACTTTAGCTGTTCTTCAGATGTACCTACTGTAGTGATTTTTTAAAATGTTTATTTATTTTGCGAGAGACAGAGCATGAAAAGGGGAGGGGCAGAGAGAGAGGGGGACACAGAATTCAAAGCAGGCTCCAGGCTCTGAGCTTTCAGCACAGAGCCTAATGCACGGTTCAAACCCACAAACTGTGAGATCATGACCTGAGCTAAAGTTCGATGCTTAACTGAATGAGCCACCCAGGTGCCCCACTGATGGACTGATTTTAAAGAAGGGTATAACTAAGTAGCTTTAGGCATTACATTTAAAAATCTTAAGTATGCCTTGAGCAGAGCCCTTGCCTGTCCGGGCCCCTTTCCTATCAGAGCCCCCTACCTGTTGTTAGCTGAGTGTCCAATGAGGCCTGAGGAATACAGCAGCTAGGAATAATGCAATTAGACTGCAATTCCATTCTGTTGGTTTTTGGAACTGAGGCCATGATTAAGAGGAACAGCCAGGGACATTCATATTGTAGCACTACAGGTGAAATTCTTGGACTGGTGCAAGATGAACAAGAGTAAAAGCATTTGCAAAGATTCATTACACAAGAATGAATGTCAGAGGTTGAAACATGATCTGATAGTGTTATAGTTTGAACCACAAACAATGCTGACGTGTGATTCAGCATAATTATTACCATTACCCGCCAGGTAGCTTCTAGGAAACCAAAGTCTTTGGGTTCCAGAGAGAGTATGGTTGCAAAGCTGAAACTTAAAAGAACTGATGGAAGGATATCACCAGGAGTGGAGCCTTTGGCTTAATTTCACTCAGTACACAAAACCTCAACCATGGACAGGACTGACATAGATAGCTCTTTCCCAATTCCATGCATGGTGGTGCATGGCCAATTTTAGTTGGTGGAGCAATTTGCCTGGTTAATTTCAATAATGAACAAGACTTTGGCATGCTATGTAATTACAAGACTCCCAAGCTAGGATCACTCAAACACAAAAAGCAGTTAATAACAAACATAAAAGAAATAATCGATAATAATACAATAATAGTAGGGGACTTTACGGCACACTTACATCAATGGACAGATTATTTAAATAGAAAATCAACAAGGAAACAATGGCTTTCGAAGACATAATGGAACACATGGATTTAATATATTCAGAACATTCCATCCTAAAAGAACAGAATATACCCACGAAACAAACCTCTAGAAATTCAAGAATATCAAAATCACACCATACATATTTTCTGACCACAACTGTATGAAACAATAAGTAAAAGAAAAAGTTGGCAAATACACAGAGATAAAGAACATGTTACTAAACCAGTGAATGGATCAACCAGAAAATCAAAGAAGAAATAAATGAAAGACATGAAAATGAAAACAATGGCCCAAAACCTCTGAGATGCAGCAAAACCAGTTCTAAGAAGGAAGTTTATAGCATTACCAGCCTATTTCAAGAAGTTGGAAAAATCTCACAACAAGCTAACCCTATATCTAAAGGAGCTAGAGAAGAGAATAGCAAACAAAATCTAAACCAGCAGGATGAAGGAAATAAGATCAGAGAAGAAATAAATGATGTAGAAAATTTTAAAAATCAATAGAACAGATCAATAAAACCAGGAGCTGATTCTCTGAAAAAGCAAAATTGATAAGCCTCTGAGCACACTGATCAAGACAGAGAAAGGACCCAAGTAAATAAAATTATAAATAAGACAGGAGAAATAACAACCATTCATATAAAAAAGCATAAGAAAAACTATATGCCAACAAATTGGACAGCCTAGAAAAATGGATATATTCCTAGAAGCATATAAACTACCAAAACTGAAAAAGGAGGAAATAAAAAACTTAAACAGACTGATAACCAGCAAAGAAACTGAATTAGAAATCAAAACTAGGGTTAACAGGGTGGTTCAGTCCGTTAAGCGTCTGACTTTGGCTCAGGGCATGATCTCACTGTCTCTGAGTTTGAGCCCTGTGTCAGGCTCTTTACCGGCAGCTAGAGCCTGAAGCCTGCTTCTGATTCTGTGTGTGTCTCTCTCTCAGCCCCTCACCTGCTAGGTGCGCTCTCTCTCTCTCTCTCTCTCTCTCTCTCTCAAAAACAAAAACATAGCCAAAAAAAAAAAAAAAAAAAAGAAAGAAAGAAAGAAAGAAAGAAATCAAAACTCTCCCAAAAGAAAAAAGGCTAGGGCTGGATAGCTTCACAGGCAAATTTCACTAAACATTTAAAGAATTCCCGGGAGGTGAGATGGCAGAGAAGTAAGGAGCTCCATACTTACACATGCGGCCATATCTCACAGGGAAAAGATCTGAAGCCATTGGAAACCTTACAAAACCTGAGAGATTGGGAGAAAAAGGACGCAGAATCCACTGAGAAAGACTTCTAACGTAACTGTGAACTGGGGAAGATAAAATCGGACCAGTCAGAGACTCCAGGATAGGAGGCGATCCCCCTCTACGGGGAGTGAGGGGAAAAAGAGAGAGTCCAAATCAGAAAAACCTCCGCTCGGGGCATAGAAACACCCTGTGCACCAAATAAGTACACGCTGTGTCCCCTCGCGCCAACTGGTCCGGGAGGGGCTGAGCGCACAGACTGCTTCTTTGTGCTTGCTCCTAGCGGGCTGGACTTCTAAAGTAGCAGGGCGCCTGCCGCCATTGTCCTCCCGGCAGGCTTGGGCCCCTAGAAGAGCCGCGCACCGACACTGGGCGTCCGCACTCCTGGCTGCCTGGAACTCTAGAAGGAAGGCAAAGAGCTAAAAACTGGGAGATTTGCCAGCGAGTTCGTGTTTCAGGTGATGAGACATAGAGGGAACTGATTTTCCTCACTCCAGCAGGCTCCCCACACCCTGCAGGCAAGACCCCATTCAGGCTCGCCAGGCCGACCCAGAGAGAGAAGCAGCAATTCTGACTCCACCCCCAGAGCGAGGTAGGAGGCCTGGAATTGCCCCGAGGGATACCCTGGGAAGTTGTGTCTTAGGCAATTTCAGCAGGGCGAACGGACTGGGATTTGGAGACTGGGACTGGCCTGGGTTGAAGAGCGCAACCAACTTTGGCTATGCCCCCAGTACGGGGAGTTTACACGCCCAAAAAAGTGAGGTGCAGCGCTTGGCTCAAGAAGGGACTGGAGCACTGCCACTCTCCTCCCCACAACCATCAAGGCAAAACTCCCTCCTGACACATTGGATCACACCATGCCCATCCCTGCTTGAGAGCTGCCCTGCTCCCTTTTGTTTTTTCTCTTTTCTTTATTATTTCCCCAGAACACTGACCTGATTAACTCCTGTCACCAGCTTGCTTAAACAGTCACATTTAGTCCATTCCGTAGATGTAAATTCTACACCTACCGACATTTTCATCTCTTTCTCTCAAGAGTAATTAGACTATATAGTCTCTCTGGATAATACCAGCGTCCTTCTCTCACCTATCCAACCATATTCTACCCTTTAACTCTTTGAAAAAGCTTCTTATCCCTTCTGCCTGTTCATTCTATTTCCAATTTTGCCTCATCCCTGCCAAGTCTTCTCTCTCTTTCTCTATGCTCTTCAACTAGCACTGCATACACTCAGCTATTTAATTGTAGCTGGGAAATCCGGTCATATGCTTTAAACCGTTCTTTGTCCATCGGTTTTCTTCTTTTTTCCTTTTCTTTTCTCCTTTTTGACCCTTTTATGTATTTTATACTCCCTATTATTTGCCTTCCCTCCTCCGACTTTTCTCTTAACTTTTTCGATTTTCCTCTTGGTTTGCATGTTAGTTGAATTAGCCTGTGCGTTTATATGCTCCTGCTCCCTGTGTGCTTGTCTGTCTGTTTTCTTTTCCAGGGCTATCTGAAGAAACAAGCCAGAGTATACAAGGTAGAGAGTCCTAAATATCACTACGAATAGGAAAATAAAATAACCAAGGTCCCAACAAAACAGACCATGCAAAGAACACTCTCTGAAAGGATAGGCCCTGGACAGTCAAAGAGTCTTCTTGGATATAGCAGCGCTCATAGTTGCAGAGAGCATAACAGGTCTTTAAAACTAACAACAGCCAGAAGGGTAACCAAAATGACGAAACGAAAGAGCTCTCCTCCAAAGAAATGTCAAGAAGAAATGCGAGCTAATGAACTGCTCAAAACAGATCTCAGGAGCATAAATGAACAAGATTTTAGAATAATAATCAAAATAATAGCGGGGCTTGAAAAAAAACATAGGAGACATCAAATAAACTATGGCTACGGACAAAATGGAAAATAAAAATAGGCATGATGAAATAAAAAATGCGACAAATGACATACATAATAAATTAGAGGCCTCCAATGCATGGATTGAAGAAGCAGAAAGAAGAATAAGTGATTTAGAAGACACCATTATAGAAAAAAAATAAGCTGACAAAAAAAAGAGACAAACTGATCCAGGAACAGGAAAGAAGAGTTAGAGAGCTCAACGATGTGGTCAAACGCAATGATATCCATATCATAGGAATCCCAGAAGAGGAAGAGAGAGGGAAAGGTGCTGAAGGAGTCCTGGAACAAATTATAGCAGAGAACTTCCCCGACCTGGGGAAGGAAGTAAATGTGGAAATACAAGAGGCTCAGAGGACTCCCCTCAGAAGTAACTTGAATCGATCTTCTGCACGGCATATCATAGTGAAACTGGCAAAATATAAGGACAAGGAGAGAATTTTGAAAGCAGCTAGGGAGAAAAGGGACCTAACATACAAAGGGAAACCTATCAGAGTGGTGACAGACCTATCTACTGAAACGTGGCAGGCCAGAAAGGAATGGCAGGAGATCTTCAATGTGATGAACAATAAAAATATGCAGCCAAGAATCCTCTACCCAGCAAGCCTGTCATTCAAAATAGAAGGAGAGATAAAAACCTTTCCAAATAAACAGAAATGAAAGAATCTGTCACCACTAAGCCAGCCCTACAAGAAATCCTGAGGGGGATGCTCTGAAGGAAAGGTTGCAAGGAACAAAGATACCAGAGACATCACCACAAACATGAACCCTACAAAAGATACAAAGACTCTAAACCCACATGTTTCAATAATAACACTGAATGTAAATGGGCTGAATGCTCCAATCAAAAGACACAGGGTAGCAGAATGGATAAAAAACAAAATCCATCTATATGCTGTCTACAAGAAACTCATTTTAGACTGGAAAATACCTTCAGATTAAAAGTAAGGGGATGGAGAAATATATATCATGCTACAGGAAATCAAAAGAAAGCCGGAGTAGCTATACTTATATCAGACAAACTGGATTTTAAATTAAAGACAATCACAAGAGATGAAGAAGGGCACTACATAATAATTACAGGGTCCATCCATCAGGAAGAACTAACTATCATAAATGTCTACGCACCGAATATGGCAGCACCTAAATATCTAAAACAATTAATCACAAACAGAAACAAACTTATAGATAAGAATGTGCTAATACCCCAATGTTCATAGCAGCACTCTCAACAATAGCCAAAAAATGTAAAGAACCTAAGTGTCCATCAACATACGAACGGATCAAGAAGATGTGGTTTATCTATACCATAGAATACTACATGACAATGTGAAAGAATGAAATCTGGCCATGTGTACCAACACGGATGGACCTTGAGGGTGTTATGCTGAACGAAAGAAGTCAGGCAGAGAAGGACAAATATCATATGTTTGCACGTATAGGAGGATTAGGAGGAACTTAACTGAGGACCAAGGGGGATAAGAAGGGAGGAAATGGTGGGGGAAAGGAGAAAGGCAAAACGTAAGAGACTCTTGAATGCTGACAAAAAATGAGGACTGATGGATGTGGGGGGGGATGGGCATGGAGGAGGGCACATGTGGGGATGAGCACTGGGTGTTACTTGGAAACCAATTTGACAATAAACTATTTGTAAAAAAAAAAAAAAAGAAGAAGAAGAAGAAACAATGTGCTAATAGCAGGAGACTTTAATACTCCGCTTACAGCAGTGGATAGATCAAACAGACAGAAAATCACTAAAGAAACAATGGACTTGAAAGACACATTGGACCAGATGGATCTGACGGATATATTTAGAACTTTACATACTGAGGCCAGGGAATTTACTTTCTTCCCAAGTGCACATGGCACATTCTCCAATATAGATCACATACTGGGACATAAAGCAGCTCTCAATAAATATAAAAGAATAGAGATCATATCATGCACACTGTCAAATCATAATGCTTTAAAACTTGAAATCAATTACAGGAAGAAGTCTGGAAAACCTTCAAAAACATGGAGGTTAAAGAACACCCTACTACAGAATAAATGGGCCAATCAGGCAATTAGAGATGAAATTATAAAATATATGGACACAAATGAAAATGAAAAGACAACATCCAAATTCTATGGGATGCGGCAAAGGCAGTCCTAAGAGGTAAGTACATCACTCTCCAGGCCTACTTCAAGAGTTTAGAAAAAGCTTAAGTCCAAAATCTAACAGCTCACCTAAAGGAACTAGAGGCAGAGCAACAAGAACTGCCTAATCCCAGTAGAAGAAAAGAAATATTAAAAACAGAGCAGAAATAAACAACATAGAGACCGAAGAAACAATTGAAGAGATCCATGAAGCCAACAGTTGGTTTTTTGAAAAATTAAACAAAATTGACAAACCTCTAGCTAGACTAATCAAAAAGAAAAGAGAGAGCATCCAAATAGACAAAATTATGAATCAAAATGTACTTACGACAACCAACCCCTCAGAAATACAAGCAATTATCAGGGAATACTATGAAAAATTATATACCAACAAATTTGACAACTTAGAAGAAATGGACAAATTCCTAAACACACATTCACTACCAAAATTCACACGGGAAGAAAGAGAAAATCTGAACAGACCCATAACGAGTGAAGAAATCGAATCAGTGATCAAAAATCTCCCAACAAATAAGAGCCCTGGACCTGATGGCTTCCCTGGAGCATTCTACCAGACATGTAAAACAGAATTAATCCCAATTCGTCTCAAGCTATTTCAAAAAATAGAAATCGAAGGAAAACTCCCAGACTCATTTTATGAAGCCAGCATAACTCTGATTCCCAAGCCAGACAGCGATCTAGCTAAAAAAGAGAACTACAGGCAAATATCCTTGATGAATACGGATGCAAAAATCCTCAACAAGATACTTGCAAATCGAATTCAACAGCACATAAAGAGAATCATCCACCAAGACCAAGTGGGATTCATTCCTGGACTACAGGGCTGGTTCAACATTCGCAAATGTATCAATGTGATACATCACGTCGACAAAAGAAAAGATAAAAACCATATGATTCTGTCAATAGATGCAGAAAAAGCATTTGACAAAATACAGCATCCCTTCTCATTAAAGACTCTAGAGAAAGTTGGGATAGAAGGAACCCACTTAAACATCATAAAACCCATCTATGAGAAGCCTTCAGCTAACATCATCCTCAACGGGGAAAACCTGAGAGCTTTCCCCCTGAGATCAGGAACACAACAGGGATGTCCACTCTCACCACTGTTGTTTAACACAGTTTTGGAAGTCCTAGCATCAGCCAGCAGAAAAGAAAAGGAAATCAAAGGCATCAGATTTGGCAAAGAGGAAGTCAAACTTTCACTCTTACAGATGACATAATACTCTACATCGAAAACCTGGCAGACTCCACCAGAAGCCTACTAGAACTGATCCAAGAAGTTGCAGGGTACAAAATCAACGTACAGAAATTGGTTACATTTTTATACACCATTAATGAAGCAACAGAAAGAAAAATCAAGAAACTGATCCCATTCACAATTGCACAAAAAAGCATACAATACCGAGGAATAAACCTAACCCAAGATACAAGAGATCTGTATGATGAAAACTATAGAAAACTTATGAAGGAAATTGAAGAAGAAACAAAGAAATTGAAAAACATTCCATGCTCACGGATAGGAAGAATCAATATAGTTAAAATGTCATTACTACCCAAAGCACTCTACACATTCAATGCAATCCCAATCAAAATTGCATCAGTATATTTCTCAAAACTAGAACTATCCTCAAAAATGTATGGAACCACAAAAGACCCTGAATAGCCAAAGCAATCCTGAAAAATAAAACCAAAATGGGAGGTATCACCATCCCAGACTTTAACCTCTACTACAAAGCTGTCATCATCAAGACAGTATGGTATTGGCACAAAAATAGACACATAGACCAATGGAATAGAATTGAAAACTCAGAGCTGGACCCAAAAATATACAGCCAACTAACCTTTGACAATGCAGGAAAGAACGTCCAATGGAAAAAAGACAGCCTCTTTAACAGATGGTGTTGGGAGAACTGGACAACAACATGCAGAAGAATGAAACTAGATCATTTTTCTCACACCATACACAAAAATAAACTCAAAATGAATAAAGGACCTGAACGTGAGACAGGAAACCATCCAAACTCTAGAGGAGAAAGCAGGAAACAACCTCCTTGACCTCCACCGCAGCAACTTCTTACTTGACACATCCCCAAAAGCAAGGGAATTAAGAGCAAAAATAAACTGTTGGGACCTCGTCAAGATTAAAAGCTTCTGCACAGCCAAGGAAACAACCCAGAAAATTAATAGGCAACCAACGGAATAGGAAAAGATAGTTGCAAATGACATATCAGATAAAGGGTTGATATCCAGAATCTACAAGGAACTCACCAAACTACACGCCCGAAAAACAAACAACCCAATGAAGAAATGGGCAGAAGATATGAACAGACACTTCTCCAAGAGGACATCCAGATGGCCAACAGACACATGAAACGATGCTCAGCATCCCTCCTCATCAGGGAAATACACATCAAAACCACACTGAGATACCACCTCACGCCAGTCAGAGTGGCTAAAATGAGCCAATCAGAGAACTCTAGATGCTGGCGAGGATGTGGAGAAACGGGCATCCTCCTACACTGTTGGTGGGAATGTAAACTGGTACAGCCCCTCTGGAAAACAGTGTGGAGGTTCCTCAGGAAACTAACAATAGAGCTCCCCTATGACCCAGCAATAGCACTGCTAGGAATTTACCCAAAGGGCACAGGGGTGCTGAGGCACAGGGGCACATGTACCCCAATGTTCATAGCAGCACTCTCCACAATAGCTAAAACCTGGAAAGGGCCTAAGTGTCCATCGACGGACGAATGGATCAAGAAGATGTGGTTTATCTATACCATGGAATACTACATGGCAATGAGAAACAATGAAATCTGGCCATGTGGAGCAACATGGATGGACCTTGAAGGCGTTACGCGGAGAGAAATAAGTCAGGCAGAAAAGGACAAATATCACATGTTTGCAGGTATAGGAGGATTGGGAGGAACTTAACGGAGGACCATGGGGGAGAAGAAGGGGAGAAATGGTGGGGGAAAGGGAGAGAGGCAAACCATGAGAGACTTTTGAATGCTGAGAACAAACTGAGGACTCATGGTTGTAGGGGGTAGGGGGTAGATGGGCATGGAGGAGGGCACTTGTGGGGATGAGCACCGGGTGTTATATGGAAACCAACTTGACAATAAACCATTTGTGAAACATTAAAAAAAAAGTTAGTATAAAAATCAGAAATAACATCATTTTTATCATGAAAAAAAAAAAAGAATTCCTTGCTGCAACTGTGCCACCTAGTAGGAAAGATGACTCATAAACTACAGTTACAAATGTTTCCACAAGGGTGAAGTAAGAAAAATTATTGTCTGCATTCTCTGCCCTCTGTTGCTATAATAACAAAAAGAATCAGCTTTAAATAGTTTGCCAACTATATCCTAAGCTTTGTATTAGGGCTTAACAATACCTTGTGCCATTTATTCCATATAATAAACTTATGACATAGATGTATTACCTCCATTTTATAGAAGTGGAACCAAACTCAGAGAGACTTAGATATGTGTTTTAAAATCACCAGGCATTGGTAGATCTCAGTAACAAATTATTTACTGTGAGCTGCTCTTAGAGTTATATTTATTAAACTGATCAGTAATTATTTATACAGTGCTTTGTGACATCCGTAATTAGGCACGGAGAGGGGCACTTGTGGGGATGAGCATTTGGTGATATATGGAAACCAACTTGACAATAAACTATTTGTAGAAAAAAAATTTACTTATAAATATAATATTGCATCCCCCTTAGGACTATATATATCGTAGGCTCTATAGCTAAGTTGAATTTACATGAGTAAAATAAAAACACCATAAGCCCCTCTTTCCCCTTCCACCTTTCCATCTGAACTCTTAGCTAAATCACTGAATGACCATTACACCTCTTCCATGTTAAAAGTTTTCAAATTAGTCTTTTGGAGAAAGGGGTGGGTTGAAAGTTTCCTCAAAAGGAAAAGGCCCATCGTTTCATAACAGAAGTTAATAGGAAATTAGGAATTATTTAACACAAATCAATAATTTTTATCAGAAATAATCTAAACTCTATAATAAGGCATACCTATAAAAATCTAAGTTTTACTAACTACTACAGAGCTACACTAAAGGACTTCTTTTGGGTCACTTGTAAATAATGTTATATATGCTGATGCAACGACAAAGGGGGAAAAAGCTTCTTCCTGAACATAACAACATGTTGTTCTCTGTTCCTGGACAGAAGGTAAGTGTGAAGTACATCTGCAGAACAGAAAGTTCTCACCAGAAAAGTAGCTCTCTCAAACAAAAGCACTTCATCAGCCTCAATAATTTCAGCAAAATTCCTTAGGTTCATTTCCAGCTGCTGAACGTTGGGAATCAGCTGATAAACAATGCTGGACCAAGCCTAACAGAACAGAAGGACACAGTGTAATATTACTAACAGGTAGGTAGTCCCAGACCTCTGCAAATGAGTAAGTATACTATAACATATAGACAGCAAAATATGGTGATAATGGAGTCCCAAACAAATACTTGTAACAAATATGGTATGACACAAACAAAACGAGATGAAGGTAATATCTGATTATTATCTTTCAGCTGGATTTTTTTAAGGTTTCACACACTTATAAAATGCTGGGAAAAGTTATTTCCATTGATAATTTTTTTAAAAAATTAATAATTTAATCCCATAATGATTGCCTTAGGAATAGTTGAAAACTCTGAATTACAGGGCCAAATAAAAAGTTTCTAATCCAGCCATTCAACAAATATTTAAGTCCAATAATGTAGACCACTCTAAAGATCAGAATATAATACTGCTATATTTAACATAAATCCAAGAATCAATATTTTAAAAAGTAGCATCAGAGTCACATGGAAAAATGGCCCCTCCCCTCAATGGGATAATGTACAAAAGAAATTACAAGAGAAATTAGTGGCATTATCATTCCAAAAGGCTTATTGTCAGTTGTATAAATTATTGATCCAATTGAATTAAAAATTGTCCATTATGTGTTTCCTAAAACTGACTCATCCAGAGAAGTGTTACTAATGTAAGGAGTTGAAATTAACCACACCCTCCCTCTGTTCTCTTAAGGCTCTTTTATTTGCATTTCCATTGTAATAATTCCTTCCAATTTGTCTGGTAAGCTGTACAATGTTCTTCTCTCCCCTACTAGAGGGCAGGAACCTGGTCTTAGTCAATTTGTGTGTCCAACAGCATCAAGCAGATATACAATGAGTGCTTGTAGAATAAAACAATATAAAAATTTAAGTCAGCTCTATGCAACATTGATGTAAAAGATAATAGTGCCATGTCTTTGTTCCAATTAGTTTTATACTTAAGCATAGGGGTTCAGGTTCCAAGTTCCCAGGTCGGTGTTAATGTCACTGCTGAATTTACCTTGGAGAAGGCACCAAAGCTAACCACAGCAGAGACATTGTCACTCACAGCAGTGTTGTGATTAGCCAATTGTCTTTGGTCGTGTTATGTATTGCCATCCTTCACACCGCAGTTGGTTCTTATCAGTGCGTCATGTCCATCCTTATTCACGGTTACCTGTTCTATGGGAATAAGGCTTTGAGAGAAATTCGGCCCAAATTAATCTAGAGCAGTATTTCCTAGACAGGTATCTCAAAATGATCTGTTATTAGGGTGAGGTTGAGTCAACAATATTGGGAAAAAATGAATTAGTTTAAAAAATAAATCAATGGCTATTTTTAATGTCCATTGGTTTTTCTCCTTGGCAAATCCGGTTTCTGTGCTTCTCTGGTTGTAGTAGATAATTGTCAGATGCAGTTGATAATGAGTCTGTAGCTAACCAGTGACAGAGAAAGATGCTTTCCCACTCAAAGTCAGACTTGTCAATGAATACTAGCCGCAGTATGAAGGAAAGGTCTGACCAGGAGAGAACCCCAAAGAAGCCAGTCTTTCAAATCACTAAATCAGTAGGAGAAAGGGAGAAAGCAAGATAAGGAGCCTATGTGCCAATAACGTAATTTCAGTTTAGTCTGTAACACTGCTATTATAACCTCTACAACTGCTGCAAGCAGTGTTTCCATTCCAGCAATGGAAACAATTCTGGTTGAAAGAATGCCCAATTCTAATTTGGCATGAAAATTGAAACTACCATATCCTAGACATAACATAACTCATTCTAAGATGCTCTTTTTCAATTTTGTCCCTAAATATTGTTATTCTACTGCCATCCAAACTGAGGCAGACTAGTTTATATCCTGAAGTCGTACCCGAATATTAGACACAGATCCAATCAGCACTGAGACCACAACAGGTCACAATGGATGATGGCCAGTAAAACCTCTGCTGTCACAAAGATCAGTATGAAATTAATCATGATGAAATTGGCTGATTCAGTGTCACTTGCTAGGTATTGCAACATAATCTAAGATCAAACCCCAAATCTCTTAAGATTAAGTTTGATATTTTTCAAATAATTTATTGCAGATTATTTCTTTTTTCAGTTCAACACATTTAAATGGGTATGACAGAGTTTAAAATCTTTTATTTTTGACAATACCCTTTTAGCTTTTTTTTCATGTTCTTAAATAAGGGAGCTAAGGGAAACATACACACCTTATAGAGAGTTTCATCCCAGATAGATGTTCGGAAACAAGAACATTCCAATGGGCGAGACAAACGCCTCAGATCTTCTTCTCGTTCTTTAAAAATCTGAATTAAAACGTCCACATACAGATCAACATATAACAGCTCTTCTCTTTCATTGCAAAATCAGAAATGTAACTATTTCAATGTATTTTAAACAAGAGTATTTCCTCTTTCTTCAGAGGAATTTTTCATGTGTACATTACTTCATAAAATAGGATGGCAAAAATTATTTCAGGTCAGGTCTAAAAGTAAAACAACTTTTAGAATTCTTCAGGCCTCTGATGCCTGTGCCAAGTACTCACTGAGAGCACTGTGTTGGAAACAAAAATACTGTACAAAAGAGTGTTTATAAAATATATCTAATGTTCCAAATCACCTAATCTGGGTCACTTTAAGGTAATAATACTGTAAATTAAAATATTTTAACCTTTGTAGGTATCTCTCTCACAAAAATATATGCATATACTCATATATATTATTTCTGAATGTACTATATTTACTTGGCTATATAAATATATCACCCCACACAAACAGAAATATCTATCCATTTTGGTATAATATATATCTATGTATATATGACCACATACACATCAAAAAATATTCATTTGTACAAATACATATACACAGATATTTTCCATGACTGGGTGGATTTCTAGTGAGTGGTGGTTAATTCTATATCAATGTGACTAGGCCACAGTATCCAGACATTTGGTCAAACAACAGTTTAGATCTTCTTGTGAGGTATTTTTAAATGAGATTAATATTTATATTAGTAGACTGAGTAATTAGTAGACTAATCCTCCATAATGTGGATAGGCTTTACACAATCAGTTGAAGGCCTTAAGAGAAAAAAGTCACCATTCCACCAGGAAGGGGGAGTTCTGCCTCCAGACTGATTTCTGAATGGAATTACAACAACTACTCTTTCCTGGGTCACTATCCTATCTGCCTGCCCTGCAGATTTTGGACTTGCCAGTCTCTACAAGTGTACAAGTCAATTCCTTAAAAACCAACCAACCAACCAACCAATCAATCAATCTCAGTTGCTCGCCCGCTCGCTCTCCCCCCTCCCACCCCACACACGCATATACTTATTGGCTCTGTTTATTTGGGGATTCCACACACATAAAATGAACTATCTATCTTCTTTGAGATTGATATTTAGGGAAGCACCTTAGCTACTTTAACTTTAAAACTTACAAGTTTGAATCTTTAAGGAAATGAAGTACGCTTTTATTAATTGAGCTTAAATACCACAAAGAACATTAATATATCTTTGGGGATGTATTATATAAGGATTTAGGAAATAATAAGTTGATTAATAAAAATGAAAAGTAATTTAAAAAATCCATAAGGACTTCATTTGTTGGAATGCTCTGTTTCTCTATTGCAAATTGGGCTAGGTAATGAAGTGATTTTTATTTTTTATTTTTTATTTTTATTTTTTTTTTAAAATTTTTTTTAATGTTTTATTTATTTCTAGGAGAGAGAGAGACAGCGTGAGCAGGAGGGTCAGGAGAGAGGGAGTCACAGACTGAAACAGGCTCCAGGCTCTGAGCTGGCAGTCAGCACAGAGCCCGACGCGGGGCTCGAACCCACAAGCCGCGAGATCATGACCCAAGCGAAAGTCGGACGCTTAACCGACTAAGCCACCCAGGCGCCCCAATGAAGTGATTTTTAAAGGAAACAAAACAGAAAACAAAACAACAGCAAGGATAACAATAACACAGCCCTCATAATCTCAAGATCCAAGCTACATACAGATTTTCTACTGAATTACAACAGAGTTGATACTTTGTGAGAAAAGGAGAGGGAGAAGGAAGAAAGACTAGATACTCAAAAGTAGTTTTCAGAGTCAAATACAGAACTGGGTCAAGTTGTTTGTAATCTGTGAAGTTACCTAGAAATACCAAAACATGCCCAAATACCGAAACACTGGAGACAATACTGTAACTAGTTGCACAAAAATAGTATTCCTGACTGTAGCTATTACCAAAAAAAATCCTTTAAATAAAGGGTATCCTTAGATTCTTAGGACCCAACCCGAAAAGGAACTGTATTCTTCTACATCACCAAAATATTCTAAAACTGCTCCTTACCTTTATCCTTACAGGTTCTTCTCTTTCAGCTTAGACTTTAAAATCAAATCCTCTTATTTTATTTTGCATAAACTAATAAGGCTGAACTCTATTTGTTACTTGCCAGACCTGGGGTCTCATAGCTAGCTAGTTGTCTGCTCTTTCTACTGTGTCTTCTTTGGTTTAAATTTATGTGTACTAATCTCCATGCTAGAAAAGAAGACAAAGATACCATATCAGTGTAATTAAGAGGGACTTGGCATTGAGCCTAACACAAAGTGATTGGCACTTCTATTGGTGCATACATATTTGCTAAGTTAACCTAGTGATAACAATAATCCTTTCATCTCACCCCTGGTGGGTCTTCTAGCCTTGACAGTAACTACCTCTTCTGAAGGACAATAAAACAGGGTGAATAAACATAGACATAAATAAAGGAGGATGTATATGGGGAAGATGGTGGAGTAGGAGGATACTAAGCTCATTTTATCCCACTGAAACACAAAAATAACAATCATATCAGTACAATCAAACAAGAAAATAAACCAAAGACTGGCAGAAAGAGTTTCCATAGCTAATCATAGAACACAATGAAAGAGGTAGGAGGGGCAGAAACGTGGGAAACCAAATTCAGCCAGACTAACCACAAAAGGGTGGGACACCACAAGCATGGAGAAGGGAGAGGAGCAGACCCCACATTAGGCACCCCAGACATAGCGACCTGCACTAGGAAGATGAGTCCCCATAACATTTGGCTTTGAAATAAGCAGGGCTTAACTCTGTGAGTTTTTATAACCAGGGGGCTTAAATTCAGGTACTTTAAAATTAGCTGGCTCAGCTCTGGGAGAGCTGGAAGGCAAAAGGAAACTAAGTCTTCATCCTCAAAGAGCAAGCATATCAAACAAGTCCACTGAGACACAGCATAGAAGCAGTAGTGTGAAAAGTGCCTAGGGAACACATGAAAGATCTTTATTTTCCAATCTCAGAACATGTGATAGAGGGCAAGGGATCTTTAGGAGACTTCTCCAAGAACAAAAGAACTGGTGGGAGCCATTTCGTTGCACCTCCAGCCTAGACAGCTGGACACTTGCAGAAAATACCGTGAACATGCTCTACTTTCCTTGCTAACACTATGCAGCTCACCCCTATAATATCCTGCAGACCAGTCCTATCCACCCCATCCTATACAGGAGTCCCTCCAAAGCAGCTCCTGCATGTCTCATCCTGCAGGGGACAGCACTACTGCAAAGTGACTCTTGTACTGGGGAGAGGGGAAGATAACAATAAACAACATTTGACTAAAGCCCCAGTAACCAAGCCTTATAACTGACAGTATAAAGAGAGTGCCCTGTGAAACAGTACATCTGCTGCCCCTGCAGTCAGTCTGGCCTGACTCCTGACCCCACACATCAAAAGCCTCTCAGGGGACAAGGCAGGGAGAGTACTCTGCAGGCAGGTGCTATTGCAGCCCCAACAGACAGACTGGGAGCAGAGAGTTGGTTTGTCTGCAGAATCTGTCCACAAATGAAAACCTCTCATTAGATAATGCAAGGAGAGCACTCTGCAGTTTGATGCTACTGTAGGCCTTGCAAATGTGCTGAGGGCAGGCATATGGTCTGATTGCTGAAATCACCCAATGGTAAGCCCACAGTGGCCTCAGACTGCCCTCTTAACAGCACAGGGACCAAATCCTACCCAGTGCATGCATAATAGGCAAAGCAGGCCATTACAACATACCGATAAGAAGGCAAATGTGGCTCGACCAGAATAAGGCATACAAAACCCACACAGGAGAAACTCTTGAGGCATCTGGTTCTGATAAACAAGGGATATTGTGCTACAGGCCACCACAAGAACTTTCCTTCATAAGGCTATTACTCAATACCGGGAGACATAACAGATGTTCTAATACACAGAAACAAACACAAAGTTAGATAAAATGAGGAGACAGAGGAATATGTCTCAAATGAAATAAAAGTACAAAACAAAAGCAAAACAGCTAAATGAAACGAAGATAAGCAATATGTGTGATAAAAAATTCAAAGTAATGGCCATAAATATACTCACTGGATTTTCAAGAGTAGAGGATCTCAATGAGATCCTCAACAAAGACATACAAAATATAAAAAATAACAAATAAGAAATGAAAGACCCAGTAACTTAAGTTAAAGATACATAAGAGGGAAAAGGGAATCAATAGTAGTTTAGAGGAAGACGAATGGATCATAGAGCTGGAAGAGAGTAATTAATAGGAAGAACAAAACAGAAAAGCAAAAAATAGGAATAATAAAAAATAAGAATAGGTTAGGAAACTCGGCCACATCATTAAGTGTGATAAACTTAACATTATAGGGATTCCAAAAGAGAGAGAGAAGGGGGTAGAAAATGTATTTGAAGAAATAATAGCTGAAGAATTCTCTAATCTGGAGAAGGAAACAGATATGCAGATTTAGGAGGCACAGAGAGCACCTAAAAAAAAGCAACCTGAGGAAGTACACACAAAGATACATTTAATTAAAATAGCAGAAAGTAGTGAAAAAGAGAAAATTTTAAAAGCAGCATCAGAAAGTTACACACAAAGGAAATCCCATAAAGCTATCTGCTGCTTTTTCAGCAGAAACCTGTCAGGCCAGAAGGGAGTGGCATGATATACTCAAAGTACTAAAACAAAAATATCTGCAACCAAGAATACTTTAGCTAGCAAGACTATCCTTCAGAATAGAAGGAGAGATAGAGTTTCCCAGGCAACAAAAGTTAAAGGAGGTCACCACCACTAAACTAGCCTTACAACAAAAGTTAAAGAGAATTCTTCAAGGGGAAAGAAAAGGCATGACCAGGAAAAAGATTATGAAATTATAATGAAATTATGAAATGAAAACATTTCATGGGTAAATATAAACATAATAAAAGTAGAAGACTAATTACTTGTAATACCAGTATGGAAGTTAAACACAAAATGATAAAAACCAATTATAGCTATAAAATCAGTCCATAAATTCACAAAATAAAAATATATGAATTATGACATCATATGCATAAAAAGTTTTGGGGGGCAGGAGTAAAAATTTAGTACTTTTAGAATGGTTCAAACTTAAGTGACCATCAACTTAACACAGACAGCTATACTCATCAGATGTTATATATGAGCTTAATGGTAATCAAAAATCAATATATTAGATAACCAAAAAATAAAGAGAAAGGAATCCAAGCATATCACTAAAGAAAGCCATCAAACCACAAAGGAAGAGAACAAGAAAAAAAAAAACAGAAAAACTACAAAAACAACCATAAAACAAATAACAACATGACAATAAGTACATATCTATCAATAATTACTTTGAGTTTAAACGGACTAAATGCTCCAATCAAAAGACACAGGGTGACTGAATCTATAAAAAGCAAGACTCTAACTACAAGAGACTTCACACCTAAAGGCATATGCAGACTGATTGCAAATGAATGGAAAAACATTTATCATTCAAATGGAAGTGGAAAAAAAAGATGGGGTAGCAATGCTTATATAAGACAAGATACACTTTAAAACAAATACTGTAACAAGAGATAACAAAGCGTTATGTAATAAGAGAGAACAACTACATGATCATATGATCCCGTATGAGGTCAGAACAATTATAAATATTTATGCTATCAAAATAGGAGTACCTAAATACATAAAGAAACAAACACATAAACACAAAAACAAGCATTGAAAGTAATAATACTACGGGACTTTAAGACCACATTTACATTAATGGATAGACCGTCAAGACAGAAAATCACCCAAAAAAACAGTGGATTTGAACACTGGACCAGATGTAACAAACATATATATTCAGAACATTCCATCCAGAAACAACAGAATACACTCTTTGAAAGTATGCATTGGGGGAGAATAGGGTGTCTTTGAGGGTGGAGGCAACATGGCAGAGAAGTAGGGAGCCCCGTGCATTTAAATCACACCCATCTCTCAAACAGAGAAGGTCTGAAGCCATAGGACACTGAACAGCAGGAGTTTGGGAGGAAAAGAAACAGTACATTGGGAAGACAACCTCATAAGTGCATGAGTGCAAACTGGGGAAGATAAAGACGGGCCGGGATTGGAGACACAGAGGGAGGGGAAGGAAGCCCCTTCATGGGTAGCTGAAGTGAGTGGAGGGGAAAAGAAAGAGCAGCTGAAACTGCTCATATAACTGTCCCTGAAGAAGAGAAAAACCTCAGCTCGGACGGAGAGTGATTCTAGTTCTAGCTGTGGTGTTGATTTTGGGCTGGGTACCCCAATACCAGGCGGCACCAGGAGAAACTGTTCAGCTGCTCTCCTCGCTCGATCCCCAGTGGGGAGGCAGCCCAGCCTAAGACTGTGCCGCTGCTCTCCTGGCTCAATCCCTGGCGGGGAACCATCTTACCAGTGGGATTGTGTTTTGGCGGTATCAATACAGCGTGAGGACTGGGACCTGGAAAGGAGGCGGGGTTTGGGACAGACATCACGTCTCACTTTGGCTACGCCCGTGACACAAGGATATCGGACCCTGAGGAGTGACTTGTGGCTTTTGGTGCCAGAAAGGACTGGGGCACTGCCATATTTCTCCCCACAACCACCAAGGAGGGACCGCAGGGAGCGGCCTGCTTGACTGCACTAATGGCTAAGAACTCCCTACACCAAAGCATGCCCATCCCCACTAGAGAGCTGGTTTTTTTGTTTTTTTTTTTTTAACCGTAGCCCAGGGCCAGACCAACATGGATGCATGGCTGTGATTAATTCTAGATCAATTTTTTCTATTCAGATATATTTTCCCTTGCTCATTCGTATCCCTCCCTTCTGCTGGACTAGGCACTCTGATCATTGGTTTGCTTAAACAGTGCTTTAAGCCATTCTCTAGATGTATGTTCAACACCTCCACCACTACCTTCCTATCTCTGGAGTAATCAAACTATACAGTTTCTCTGAGTAACATTATCATTGTTTCCTTCTCCTTGCATCTAACCATATTGTCCTCTTTCTCTCTGTGACTTAAACCTCTTAGTCATCTCTCTACCTTGGCACTGTCCAATTTTGCTTTCTCCCCACCCTATCATTTGTCTCTTTCTATCTGCTCTTCCATCACCACTGCAAACACCCTGTTCTATATTTATAGATAAGGATTTCTGGTTTTATGCTTTTAGACTGTCCTTTGTCTTTTGGCAGTTGTTGCTTTTATCTTTTCTCTTCTTTTGTTCGTTCTTTTTCTTTTTCCCTTTCACTTTGCTCATTTGTTGGAATTGTCTGTGTGCTAGCGTGTGTTTGTTCCCTATGTGTTTGTCAGTTTTTCCCCACAGGGCTGCCTCAAGAAACACTAAAATACACATGATGGAGAGTCCGAAATACCACTATGAGTAGGGAAATAAAATAACCAAACAATAAGAGAGACCAAGACACGCCATTCAAAGAACACTTCCTGAAAGGACAGACCCTAGACAGTCAATGAGTCTTCTTTACCATAGCAGTACTCACAGGTGCAGAGCACATAATGAGCTTTTAAAACTAAAGGAGAAAGAAAGCTAGCCTAAATGACAAGACAGAATATCTCTCCTCTAAAAAAATTCCAGGAAAAATGACGGCTAAAGAGCTGCTCAAAACAGATATAACCAAAATAACTGAACAAGAATTTAGAACAATAGTCATAAAATTAATTGCTCGGCTTCAAAAAAGCATGGAAGACATCACAGAAGCTATTGCTACAAAGACTATGGACTGTAAACACAGTTGTGATTAATTAAAAATGGCTATAAATCAGGTGCATAATAAACTGGAGGCGTCCAATACATGCATTAAAGAGGCAGAGAGGAAAATAGGTGAATTAGAAGATAAAATTATAGAAAAAGAGGAAGCCGGTAAGAGAGATAAACTGATCCAGGAGCACAAAAGGAGAGTTTAAGAACTGAGTGACACAATAAAGCTGAACAATATAACTATCATAGGAATTCCAAAAGAGGAAGGGAGAGGAAAAGGCACTGAAGGAGTCCTTGAACAAATTATAGCAGAGAACTTAACCAATCTGGGTAAGGAAACACATTGAAATCCAAGAGGCACAGAGAACTCCCCTCAGATGTAACTTGAATCGATCTTCTGCACAACACATCATAGTGAAACTGGCAAAATATAAGGACAAAAAGAAATTTCTGAAAGCAGCTAGGGAGAAAAGGGCCCTAACATACAAAGGGAAACCTATCAGAGTGGTTACAGACCTATCTACTGAAACTTGGTAGGCCAGAAAGGAATGGCAGGAAATCTTCAATGTCATGAACAGAAAAAATAGGCAGCCAAGAATCCTCTAGCCAGCAAGCCTGTCATTCAGAATAGAAGGAGAGATAAAAGTCTTCCCAAACAAAGAAAAATTGAAAGAATTCATCACCACTAAACCAGCCCTACAAGAAATCCTGAGGCGGATTCTATAAAGGAAATGTTGCAAGGAACGCAAGGTATCAGAGAAACCACCACAAGCAAGAATCCTACAAAGGACACGACGACTCTACACCCATATTTTTCAATAATAATACTGAATGTAAATGGACTAAATGCTCCAATCAAAAGACATAGGGTAGCAGAATTGGTAAAAAAAATAAATAAATAAATAAAAACCATCTATTTGCTGTCTACCAGAAACTCATCTTAGACTGGAGGACACCTTCAGATTGAAAGGGGATGGAGAAATATCTACCATGCTACTGGAAGTCAAAAGAAAGCTTGAGTAGCTATACTAATATCAGAAAGCTGGACTTTAAAGTAAAGACAGTAACAATGGATGAAGAAGCGCATTACATAATAATTACAGGGTCGATCCATCAGGAAGAACTAACATTATAAATGTCTACACACCGAATACAGGAGCACCCAAATACCTAAAACAATCACAAACAGAAACAATCTTTTGGATGAGTATGTGCTAACAGCAGGGGACATTAATACTCCACTTACAGCAATGGATAGATCAACTAGACAGAAAATCACTAAAGAAATTACAGACTTGAATGACCCATTGGACCAGATGGATTTGACAGATACATTTAGAACTCTACATCCTGAGGCTATGGAATTCGCTTTCTTCTCAAGTGCACATGGCCTATTCTCTAGGATAGATCACATACTGGGTCATAAAGCAGCTCTCTATAAATATAAAAGCATCAAGATCATACCAATGCTCACTTTCAGATCACAATGGTATGAAACTTGAAATCAACCATAGGAAGAAGTCTGGGAAACCTTCAAAAACATGGAGAATCAAAGTGATGCTGGATTTGGATGCTACTAGGCGCCTGGGTGGCTTAGTCGGTTAAGCGTCCGACTTTCACTTAGGTCATGATCTCGCGGTTCGTGGGTTCGAGCCCCACGTCGAGCTCTGTGCTGACTGCCAGCTCAGCGCCTGGAGCCTGTTTCAG
>JAESUZ010002666.1:0-32132 GCA_017311185.1 Proteles cristata cristata
CTGTCAGTCACTCAGATACTACTGGTGAATCTGTCAAAACAATTCTTTATATATATATTTTTTTTAATTTTTTTACTGTTTATATATTTTTGAGAGAGAGAAAGAGGGAGGGAGTGGAAGACACAGAATCCAAAGCAGCTCCAGGCTCTGAGCTGTCAGCACAGAGCCCGACGCGGGGCTCAAACTCATAACCCATGAGATCGTGCCCTTACCCAAAGTCAGACGCTTAACCGACTGAGCTGCCCAGGCACCCCATATATATTTTTAATAATTTTTTAAGTGGGAATTTATCACTGTTTCACAAAAGCAAAATAAAGGCAAACCCTCATTACTGAGTATGGGGAACCTCACATGTAGAACAGAGTCTGCGTGAGCTCTGCACATATTCCACATGTGCATGGATTTGCAGAGCGGAGTGGATTGTCAAGGTGTGTATTTCTGGGTACAGATGTCCTTCTTCAACAAAGCATGGACTCATTTGGGAAGTCGGAATGTGGATGAAGAAGAAATAGTGTATCTGCGTTTTGCAAATGTGCCCTGTGTGACAGCGGACATGCGTGACACACCTGACTCTGGAACTCAATCAGGCGTGGGCTCCCAACATTTTTAAGGACAACAACTTAAGTTCACGAACTTAGCACATTCATTAGCATCAGGTGGAACATCCCACAGGACGCGTGGCTGTGCTACGCACTGCAGGACATGGTGCTTTGTAACCGCATTCTTCAGAAGACGGGTCCTCCTGCGTTAAGAGCTGAAGTCATCCTAAGCAGGCTGGATTTCTTCACGTTCTTACGCATTGTATTAAACAAGAAAACGGCGCAAGTGGCTCCTCTGGATGCTGTTAAAACAAGGGGGAGTGTGGCTGACCCTGCCCAGGACCTGCCGAAGCCCCAGGGTCAAGGGCACCGCGGCTGCTGAACGGTCCCCAGGAAGGTCTTCCCAGTGGGCACTTGGGGAAGTCACTGTTTCATCTGCAGAACCTATGCCACGGCTGCATTTGTTTTCCACAACAATCCACTCATTTTGTTTTCCAATCTGTTAACAGACATGCCTAGAGTCGCTCTGTGGGACCGTACTTAGAGAAGCAGCCGTCTTGGATAAAAATTATTGTGGAAAGGAATGATGTGCAAATAGCTTTACAATAAAACATGACGATAGTGCACTTTATAATATTCTGACCCCTGACCTGGCCCATCAATACTGGTGTATAGGGTCATTTACATATACGTAAAGTTCACCTGAGTCACAGAGTATTTTTTATAAAGACGATAAAGTGGCACCAAGAATGAGGTAGCAACTCTGACCTATGACAGATAATTCCTCAGCTTGAGGAAGGGCAAGCTCTCTCTAAAATTAAGTCTGCACACACACGGGTACACCTTTCCCACGCTCCGCTGATATGACGTAGGCACACTTCCAAAGCTCACAAGTGCTGGCTCTATAATTTAATCCTTGACTTTATTTTAAGGGACTGATATTAATTGTATTCAAAAATATTTATCAGATGAATGTGTTGCAAAATTGTTTACATAGTGGGAAATATAAAATTACCTACATGTTCAATATTAGTGAGTAAATAAACAATGAAATTGGCTGATAATAGCAGCCAATAAATTCATGTTTTAGAAGAGCATTAAGTGAGACAGTAAATGCTCGCATTGTGCTGAGCGGCAAAGCAAGGAACAGCTATCAGTACAATATGAGCCATTTTAGGGCAAGAAAGTTCCAAATACACACCCATAAGTAGAAAAAAGGCAGGAGAGTTATACCCTGAAATGTTGAGTAGCTTTTTGTCTGTGCTGTAATAGGTGTGTTTTATTTTCTCCATTAGGCTTTACATTCATTCAAACTGTGTCGTTTCCGACCACAAGAAATAAGTTTAAAGTTCAGGTTTCACGTCACTGCACACTCCCAGAGTGGCTGTCATCGGAACGCGGACCGGAACAGTGCTGGCGAGGACTGCACATGGGACCCCTCCACACCTTGGGAAGAGCCTGGCACTTCCTCACGGTGATTAAACACAGAGGGCCCACGCCAGCCACCAAACCCACTCCCACACACAGACCCAGAGGGCCAAATGTGTCTGCAAGTGTCCTCGGCAGTGTCCTCACAACGGGCGACAACAGCCCGACTCTCCCAGGTGATGGTGGCTACACACACGTCCTATCCCGAAGGTGGAGAAACATTCCGGAACAACAGAAATGCAGTTGTGACACACGGGACGCCATGGATGGACCTGACTGCCTCGTGCGAGTAAGAGCACGAGCCACGGCCACCACCTATTCCACGGCCCCATGTCCACAGAAGGCCCAGGGCAGGCAGACCCGCGGAGCACAGAGGAGCCGATGCGGGGGCAGGGGCCGGGGGCGGGGGCCAGGACCAGTCTGGACCCGGCGCTTCCTCCCGGGGAATGAGAACGTTCTGGCACAGCTCCGTAATAGAAGTGGCGCTGACCTGTGTACTTCAAGTGTGTGGCTCGTATGGTCTGCGAATGACATCTCAACCAGCTACTGTGTACAGAACAGATTTCAGGATTTCTGAGTCAGATGGCAAGTCTGAGCTCAGCTCAGATCCTCTGAATTAATTTAAAAAAATACTGGTGAGCTAACCCTAACAATGCTGGTATTAAGAGAAAGGATGGTGCCTGGGTGGCTCAATCGGTTAAGCGTCGACTCTTGATTTTGGCTCAGGTCATGATCTCAAGGTTCATGGGACTGAACCCCGAGTGGGCTGGGCGCTGACAGCACAGAGCCTACTTAGGATTCTCTCTCTCCTTCTCTCTGCTTCTCCCACATGCCCACTCTCTCTTTCAAAAAAAAAAATCTTGAATAAAAGAGAGAATAGAGAGGTTCACACACCAGAAACCACATGAAACAGCTACTACATGACAATGCCGAAAAACCACGCGGGTTCTGTGCAGCCACTCATCCTCCTGCCCAGGAAGGCAACCCTCAAAGGAAGCAGCTGTGTAGACTCAGCACTGACAAGAAGGGTTGGCTGAGACTAGCACGCAGCACCACCAGCAGCCATGCGTCACAGTCAGGGAGGAGAAGACGCGTGGCAGGCGCCTGCGGGGGTGCACCAAGGTCCCACGCGCATGGGGTGCCACCAGGCAGCTCTGGCTCAGGGCATCCTAGGTGGTGGCCTCCAGGCCCTTGAAAGGAGCCACGTGTAGGGTGCACAGAACCCCAAGGGAGGGGGGCAGGATGGCCAGGGTGGCCAGGGAAAGCCGTGCCCACCAGCCACCAGCCTCTGACCTGGCCGGTTCTCGCTGCCTGTGCTGGCGGACCAGGAACGACGGGCTTACCTGGCAGGCGGGTGGGCGATGCCCACGCAGGTGTGTCCACGACTCACATGGCCTTTCCTGTGCTGGTTGGCAGGTCTGCAGGGTGGACGCAAGGAGGTGAACCGCGGGCCCTATTTGCCCACTGCGGAGAAGTGGAAAACTCAGTGGGAAGAGCGGGGCTGAGTCAGTGTCTGTTTGAAGAATATACAGTTACTAACAATATAGGGATCAGCTCGAAAAACCAGAGGAAAGTTATGCCAAATAAAATTACAAGAAATAAGACACAGTTTATTAAATTTTCAATTTGCTGTCTGCTATGCACTTGAGGAGAGACTGAGTCTATAAGCCAAAGTAGAAAAGACTCTCAATGAAATAACCTGGTGGAGAAACATGGCCAAGGTAAAGCCACAGGGGACAGCAGTTTGCATTTGCTCTGTGACAATTTTCTGTAAAAATTAAATTGTCAAAACTCAAGTAGATTTCAAGACAATGAACAAACTCACAATTTTATCAACACCATATTCATAAATGATCCAAAGCTCAGATGGTGTTGAGTGCATACTTTTAAACTTTCAAGGAAAGAAATCCTATCCTGCGTAAAGTATTTCAAAGTATAGGAGAGAGGGAATTGACAGAAAAATTAAAAGCCTGACAGAGAAGAAGAACAAAAATAAATGAAGAACAAAGTCTGTTTTGAATATAAATGGATGGTCTTCAGCACTCCAATTACAGAACTCAAGAACAGAATAAAAGAATAACGTAGCAACTACACAGAGACAGTTATATGTCAGCAAAAGACTATCCTAAGGATCATAAGTAATTAGTCACCTAAATAAACCAGAAGGAAAAATCTTATGACTTTGTTAACAGATGTCAGAAAGTTATTATAAAATACTTTAGTTATCATCGCTACCAACTAACATTGTTCTGAAAAAACAGAGCTACATTAATAAGGCAGGAAGTAGAAATATAGTGTTTAATGATTGGGAGAGGACAAAATTATCATGATTGGCAGACAACCCAACTGTTTATCTTGGAAAAGAACACATTTCCCACACATAGAAGGGAAACTGTTGCTTCAAGTTTAAAAGCTCCTCACGTGAAATCTGCCCACAATAAAATAAAGACAGGAAATCAACTGAAGACACAAGAAAATATACCAAAAAAAGTTGAAAAGGAAAGGACAGTGATATATAAACTAGGGAAATATGAACTCCACAAAGGGAATCAAACCAATTTAAACCCATTTATGAAAACAAACCAGATTTTCCAGCAATAATAATAAAAGCATGACAACAAAACACTGATAAAAAGTAACAATAAATCAAGACCACACACATGCCCAACAAATATTTAAGATAAAAAACGTATATCCAAATAATGCAGATAAACATAATTAAAGCTGCAGTTGGAGGTTTTGGAACACCTGTCCGCCCATCTGCTGTTAGAATAAAAGGGAAAGAAGCAAAGATATAGAAGATTTGAAATACGATTACGAATCTTGAAAGAAACAGCCATGAATTTTATTTTATTTATTTTTTTTAATAGTTTTGTTTTTGTTTTTGTTTTTTATTTCTAGGAGACAGAGAGACAGCGTGAACAGGGGAGGGTCAGAGAGAGAGGGAGTCACAGACTCTGAAACAGGCTCCAGGCTCCGAGCTGGCAGTCAGCACAGAGCCCGACGCGGGGCTCGAACCCACGAACCGCGAGATCATGACCTAAGCGAAAGTCGGACGCTTAACCGACTAAGCTACCCAGGTGCCCCAAAAACAGCCATGAATTTTAAAAATACTCATTTTAGGAGCCCCTGGCTGGCTCAGTGAGTGGAGCATGAGACTCTTGATCTTGGGGCCGAGCTCGAGTCCCACGCTGAGTGTAGAGTTTACTTTAAGAAAACAAAATAGAACCAAAGAAAACTCATTTCAGGGTCCCCATGGAACACTGCCCCAAGTCAACCACAGAGCATCACGGTCAGTCAGGGTGTCGTCTCTGACCATAATGTGAGGGACTTCCAAATCACTGACGAATGCTACTCAAGATCAGCAGAACACAGTTCCCACTTACGGAGAGAATAACTCAGCAAGTTATGAGCTGAATGAAAAGAAGGATATTACTTCAAAACTTTTGCAAAGTTGCTTAATATATCCAACAGGTTGGTAAAAACAATAAAACCAGAAGTTGAGGTGAGAACATCAAGAGGCGGCAGGCACCCAGACTGGCGCACAGCTCTGTCGCATGTGCCCGAGCTATGCCGTGAAGACGCCTGGGTGAGTCCTGACCCAGCGACCCTGCTCTGGAGCACACGCCCAGAGGTGTTCCTTGCAGGTCCACAGAGAACGTCTAACAGGCCACGATCCCAAAGAGGCATTTCTGGAAGAGCTAACCAAGGACATCTGAACATCTGGACCTCCAAAAAAAGCTGGATGATACCAGCAAATATCACCAGTACGACCATTCACAATTAACAAAATTAACCAAAGGTCAAGGGGAGAAGAAAGGTCAAAGGCAGAAGAGGGTCAAGGATAAAAAAAAGGTCAAGGGCAGCAGGAGGGTCAGGAGCAGAAGGAAGGTCAAGGGAAGAAAAAAGGTCAAGGGCAAAGGGAGAGTTAGGGAAGGTCAAGGGCAGAAGGGAGTCAAGGATAAAAGGTCAAGGCAGAGGAGGCTGCATTCCCTGGTGAGCAGGGACAGGGAGACGTGAGTGGAACCTGGATGCCCCCCAAAGGCCGAGTCAGCAGGCTGTCATGACAAGGGTGTCAGGAAGTGCTCAGCATAGACTCCTGGAGGAGGAGTGAGAGGGAGTGTGAGGGAGCTGGGGGAGCGGGGGAGCGGGGAAGCGGAAGGAGTGGGAGGAGCGAGTGGGGTGGGGGTAGGAGAGTGGGGGAGCGAGGGAGTGGGAGGAGTGAGGAGCGGGGCGGGTGGGGACGGGGTGTGAAGGCAGGAAGTCTAGGGAGTCGACAGGAGTGGGGGAGAGTGGGAGGGTGGGAGGAGTGGGAGGGAGCAGGGGAGTGGGGGAAGTGGGGGGGAGTGGGAGGGGAGTGGGGGAGGCGGGGGGAGGCGGGGGGGCGGGGGTGGGTGAGGAAGCGGGGGAGTGGGGGCGGGGTGGGTGGGGAAGCGGGGAGTGGGGGGAGCAGGGGAGCAGGGAGGGCGGGGGAGTGGGGAGTGGGGGAGGGGGAGTGAGAGGGAGCGAGGGGGAGGGGGGGTGAGAGGAGCGAGGGGAGTGGGGGGTGGGGGGCCGGGGAGGAGCGGGGAGTGGGAGGAGTGGGGGGCAGGGAGTGGGGGGCGCGGGGGAGTGGGAGGAGCGGGAGGCGGGAGGGAGTGGGGGAGTGGGGAGTGGGAGGGAGTGGGGGTGGGGGTGGGAGGGTGGGGGGTGGGGGAGGGAGTGGGGGGAGTGGGAGGGAGCAGGGAGTGGGGGAGTGGGGGAGCAGGGGAGTGGGGGAAGTAGGAGTGGGGGAGTGGGGGAGAGCGGGGGAGCGGGGAGGAGCGGAGGGGGAGGAGGGGAGTGAGAGGGAGCGAGGGGAGGGTGGGAGGGAGTGAGAGGGGGCGAGGGGGAGTGGGAAATGAGAAGCAGAAATCGAAAAGCAGGAAACCGGAAAGCAGAAAGTAGAGTAAACAAGAAGCCCTGAAAGTGCTGCTGCATCTTTCTCTCAACCACAGAGTCTCCCTCACTCATTTTCCCTGAAGTTCATTTGTTTGTAATTCCGGATGCTGGCAAATGCCAGTTCACAGCTCCCTGACTACTTCCAGCGGGAGGTCGTGCGCTGTGACCTACGGCTCCCGAGCTCTTGCGTGTCACAGGTCAGGTGTGGAACTACCGCCAAGGCGCCACAAGCTCAGGGGAGCAGGAGCTAATCTCGGTCCGCGTTGTGTTCGGTATTCACGCTCACGCTGGAAGGCTCTGAAATCTGATTAATAATCCCAAAAATTCCCGCTAGAGTGGTTTCCAATTAAAGGCTGTGTGTCCGCATGTGGCGCTGAGCACGGGAAAGACTTTCAAGAATTAACTGTCCAGTAATGACTGAGAGCTGTTTGCTTTGCCAGACGTTGATTAACAGGTCGTATTACAATGATCTGTTGCTCTTGGGCTGGTTTGAAAAGACGTATTCTAAATTCTATGAATACATAGCAGAAGAAAGTACAACAGCAAACCCATTTGTTGGGCTGACTGGGCAGCAGAACTTCGGGGCTTGAGTCCAGCAAACAGATGCTCTCGCGGGACCCAGTCGTTCAGATGTCTCCAACGCCGTCAGGCTGTGCCAGGGCCCCAGGGACAGACGCACATGGGAATGGACGCTGCTGCCCACGGTGTGACGCGCAGACCCTCCCAGGATCTCCAGGGGGACCCCACGGGCATGGCCTCCCCCAGGCGCCTGCCCAGCGCAGCCCTGCACACACCTGACCGGCAGCCCGCCTCGTGGTTGGCTCCCACTCACCAGCCACTGGAGGGGCCCCGGGTTAGTTGGAGTGTCCAGTGTCCAGTGTCCTGCCTGGATGCCATCCTGCCTCCAGCAGGTCCCCACTGTCCCAAAGGGAAACCCGAGTCCATACCAGGTGATCCCCTTCCATTTTATTAGACTCCACGAGACTCCGATCAGCAATGCCACAGACATGCGGTCAGACACTTGGTGACATGAGGGGGAGTGTTTTATACTTTGAGTCTTCACACTATTTAATCCATTTGGAATGCATGTGGCAGGTCTTAAATCATTTTTCCCAAATAACTAACAGATTGCGTCAATGCCGTCTACTTCCACACAGCCTTGCGCTCAGTGCGGGATTCTGTCTAGACAGCCCACCCGGCATCGATCCATAGTGTCCGGCTCGTGCCCGCGGTGCCCACGAGGCGCGGATGCTCGCTCGGGCGGGTCAGCGGCTTCCACACTTTTAGTGCCTCCTTCATTCTCACCTGCTCACCTTGCAGCTAAACATCAGGACTCATTTGTTTTATTTAAAAATACTCTTGGCATTTTGATTGGTGTTGTGCTAAAACTATAAATTCATTTGCAGAGAAAATACATATTTAATCTCCCATATCACATCCTGGTGTAACCTTATTCAGTCAAGTCACTTATTTATTTAATAAAGAATCTTTCAGGTTTCTTCACATTAGTCCTCACTTTCCTTGGGATTTTCCAAATAGATGCTCTCTTCTACTTTACTTTCTAAATCAATCAGGGAACACGAGGAGATGTGGCCTGGCCCACGCACGCCCACGCCCTCACTTCCCTGATGAGGGCAGCCGCCAAGGCAGAGACCACGCAGAGGCCTCTACGAAACAGGTTTGGGGAGTATGACATGTTCACTGCTTTTCCCACATCTCCAGCCATTCTAGAAAGTTCCCAGCCTAGACTTTCCAGTGTGTTTTCTGCCCTGTGGTCACAGGCAAGAAGCTATGGAGCCGGCGGCAGTCATCCAGGCACACGGGGATGTGGGCAGTGACTGGCTCTCCTGGGAAACTGCTACAGGCTGAACCCACTTGTCTGACAACATGATCTGCCTAAAGCTGACGCAACACCCCAGGGTGGCTGTCCTGGCAGAGGAGACGTCACTGGGGTCAAGGCCGGCCAGCCTGTCCTTTCAGACGAACCCTCTGTCCAAGGGGGCCAGGAGTGCAGAGAATTGGGGCGACCCAGTGCGGGAACGCTCAGATTTATGCTGCCAGCACGCAACACGGCAATCTACCACCAACCTGATGCATAAGGTTATATCTCTGTATTTTATTTTATTATTTTATTTTATTTTATTTTATTTTATCTTATTTTATTTTATTTTATTTTATTTTTATATTATTTATTTCTAGGAGAGAGAGAGACAGTGTGAGCAGGGGAGGGTCAGAGAGAGAGGGAGTCACAGACTGAAACAGGCTCCAGGCTCTGAGCTGTCAGCACAGAGCCCGATGCGGGGCTCGAACCCACAAATCGCGAGATCATGACCTAAGCGAAAGTCGGACGCTTAACTGACTGAGTCACCCAGGCGCACCATGTCCCCGTATTTTAATAAGATGCTGCATTTGACACAAAGATTAAAGCCCTTTTATTTCTGTCATCCCAAACAAAAAGACTCCACACCGTCTATTTGCACATTCTGAGCACAGAGAATTGCTTTAAAAACAGTTTCCCACCACCCAGACTCAAATGCAGTGAGTCTGAGCAATTCGCCCCGATTTTATGGACACTAAGCCCCACTGCAGCGAAGGAGGAAAACACCCAGGAGCTGATCCATCCACTCCCCCCAGGGAGGAGGGTAACCAGCCGGCCAGGCGGAGGCTGTAACCCACTCCCCTCCAGTCCCACCAGGACAAATCATGTGGGTCCAGCCCAATCCCAGCCGCCTTGACACAAAAACTCCTTGAGCCGTTACTGAGAGCAGCTTCCAGGTAAAGTCAAAAAGGATTCCTTTCAACCCCTAACTGGGGGATCCAGAGTCCTCTTCGGGGCCTCCCAGGTGCTGGTGAGCTTGAACCTGCCAGTGATCCGTCTGTGGCCCCACGCGCTCCCGGACCACCGGCTGCGTCCCCCGTCCCGACCTGGTCCTCCTGTCTCTTCTCTTCCCGAAGTGAATCTTAACCCCTCATGTCCCTTCCCTCAAGGTCCACAGCTGTACCCCTGTTGTGAAGACGGCACTCTCACCTCTACCCCACAGACCCAGCCAGCCGAAGAGGTCCTCCCAGGCGGGGGGCGCCAGGCCAGCGGGAAAGGTCTCTTCTCTTTCTTGGACGGTGGCGCGCACAAGTCTTACATGCTCCTCGCACGTTGGGAATATGGCCCATCACACACGCACGTGTTTACAAATACGCCTGAGTGTGTCCCGTGCACAGGACATGAGGGCTTCCTCCATCGAGGACAGCGAAGCTCTCCCTGCAGGGCCCACGGGCTGCGGGCACTTGCCCTTCTGCCCTGCGCGTACCCAGCAGCCTCGTGAGACCCTCAGGGCTGGAAGACCGAGCCGCCATGATTAAATCAGACCATCGTACAGGTGAGTCCCTCGTCCCTGACTGAGGCCTGGGGACGTGGGTATTTCCTGAGCCACCAGGTGCCTGGGGCTCACCGAACCCCAGAACCACTGCTGCAAAAACACCACCAACCACCAATTGCTCCGGCTCCACAGTGCATCACTGACAGCCCCACGGGACTGGCTTGCTGAAAAACCAGAACTGAGAAAGAAAATCCAATGTGTGCTCCCTACTTTAAGTAAAGCAATAACATTTCCCGAATTAAAGTCATTATAATTCCTGACTTGAAGAGCAGATAATGTAAGCTAACACAGCATCATGAAAAACAGCCTTCTTTCCTTTGAAGAAAATGTTATATTAAGAGCCTTTTCCATATTTAGAAGCAAGCACTTGAGAGTGAATTTCTATACAGTTTTTTAAACATCTTTGGGTAAATTTATATGAAATAGTTCAGCTAATCTTCAAGCCTACGCTCATCATACCTCTGTTGGCACTGAATTTGAGAACCGTAGGTCATTTTCTTCCTTAATAACTCTCAATCAAGTTTTCAAACAGTTCAGGATGCCCACTGTGGTGTCAGTCACGAGTATGTCATCTGCTCATTTACTTTTCAAAATAAAATCTAACACCCAGTGTATTCAATACAACACTTAGCCTTGGCCTTTTCCTTCATATAATATCATGTTGCTTTCTAAAGAACTCTTTAACAAAAAATATGGAGGTCAATTAGATGTAAGATAGGAAATGAACACAGCTTTTATTCCTCAAGTGATGATTCGAGTATTAAGTGCAAATGTAGCATCCATGCCAAAATTATTCTGCCGTGGAACCCAATTTCCTAGGCTAAAGTCATCCTTAGATAAATGCAGAGGAAATGCACGTGCATAGCCCCAAACTCCCCAAACTAGAAATGATTGTCCCAACCCCTCCCAACACACCAGAAGGTTGTTTGCTGTGATATAAATAAAACTCCCATGCAGACAATACATAATGAAAAAGGTCCTATGGTCAGAAATCAAAGGAATTTACTAATTATATGACTCAAAATAATAATTTTGAGTTACAGAAATGGTCTTTATTTATTATCATTTGGTATTAAAAGTGATTTAGTAGAATTTGGAAGAGAAGACTTTGGCTATTTATAAGTTGAGACAAATTGCTACCTAATGAAAATCAAAGTTCTAATGGAAAGTTCTGGAATCACTTCACTCCACCTGAGTATCCTTAATGGTATAATGTTACTTTAATAAACAGCTGTTTAGTCAATCTCCTGGAGGTGATGCTATAATGAAATATCCTATTTCTTAACTCTACACTAAATATAATAACCAATTCTGAAACGTGTACTTTGATTTGGTGGCATACAGCAGAACTTTCACATGTGAGAGAACACACTTCAAGAGCAAAATGACAGTCTCCTTAGGGACATCCTTTTAGAGACGCCCTGGAAAGCAGACTGAGTCCCCCCACCTCTGAGGTCCACTCTCCCACACACCAGCCTCACGGGGTACAGATCCCTGGCGTCTTCTCGAAGTGAATTAGCCCTCAGACTCCTCAGCTGATAGTTTACACAACGACACTTATAATCAGAGCCATATTTGGTCAATACAGAATTAAATGAGAGCATCATAGCAATACTACTATAAAAGAAAAAAAATTTGCACAATTAAGTCAGAGACATAATTGCAGGTTCCCACTGGAAAACTGTAGCTTTTTAAATTTAGATTGCTCGACATCTTTCAAAACACCTTGGAGACCACAGGAAAGCAGGTAAAATCAGTACAGCTCGTGTCTGAGGTGTGACAAGGAGACAACACCAAACTTGTATTTAATGGAAACTTGAAAGTACACATTTTTTTACATTTTTTAATGTTTTTATTTATTTGTGTGTGTGTGTGAGAGAGAGAGAGAGAGAGAGAGAGAGTGAGCCCATGAGCAGGGGAAGGTCAGAGAGAGAGGGAAACACAGAATCTGAAACAGGCTGCAGGATCCACGCTGTCAGCACAGAGCCCGACGTGGGGCTCCAACCCACAAACCGTGAGATCATGACCTGAGCCAAAGTCGGATGCTCAACCGACTGAGCCCCCCAGGCGCCCTGAAAGTACACATTTTTAACCAGACGCACAGGCCCTCAGTCCCCATCAGCGACCTCACCCCCATATAAGCACATGAAAACATCCCCCACTGGTTAGCATCTGAAGGGAACTGCAGTCTAACCGGCTGCTCTGCTAAGTGCAAAACAGCCCCACCCCAGGGAGAGCGATGTGAACCGCTCAGCAGGTCAGGCATCCCTCGTGTGGCCTGTACGTCCTCCCCGAAGATTCCCACCGCCAGGCACCCTCACGCTCCGAAACACACGCGGGGTGCTCACTGCAGCTCTGCATCTGCAGAAGCCCCAGACGCACGGAGTGTCTACGGACGGGGACTGCTGATCCCGCGAGGCGGCACAGTCATACCGCGGCCCGCAACGACGAGGGACACGCTGACTGGTCCCTGTCGGAACACGGAGTCCATTCCAGGACACAGGACGATGTGCACAGGATGATGACCGTGCGTCGGGAGGTGTTACGAGAAGCACCGAAGAGAAAGAAGAGATACACTTACTTTTCTCCCAAAATAAAAATCTGAATGTAAATGAGAAACTAACTGAAGTAACCGCAGGGGCGGGAGGTGTCAGGGCCCAGAGAGGAGGGCGAAGCGAGGTTCTCCGAGTTCTGTTTACCTGTGTTTAACTGTGCACGTCGTAAGTTTTTACATATTCAAAAATCAAATTACGTCAAAAGGCAAATATGCAAACCGAAAAATTAGAAACCAATTTAAATATTCAGGCTAACTGTAGGTTAAATTGCTAATATGCCCACAAGCAGAAAATCACCATTTCAAAAGGACCGTGCACGGGGCACGGCTGGTTCGTGCCTCACTGATTACGTCCTAAAAATGAAAGAGGAGCAGTAAACCAACCTTCAGTCAGCCGTTCCGGTGCTGGGATTTTGATACTGCCGCCTGCAAAGTATTTAATGTTCACTCGGGGCTGGTAAGTAAGCAAGTGAGATAAGATTAGTACGAGCTGAGGTTTTCATTGAAGAAATAAGAAAAGAAAAATCAAATCTAGACAAAAATCCTGTAACGTGAAATTTGAACGTCTTGACAATTTAAAAATACTTTTTCTTGCTCTGTCCAGCAAATAGTCTTGGAAGGTTTTGTTTCTAAATATTCAATTAAATGCAATAAAAAGAGCACCCCCCACTGTCTGGGAGATGGGAGACCACATTACTGGGTTCAGCAAAGGGGTTCCAGGGCGAGCCTGAGATCATTTCTTGTCAGAAAAGAGGGATATGAAGACGGGACGCACGTCCAGGAGACGGGCAGGTGGCCTCTGAGGCGCCCGCTCTGGGCACGGGGGGGGGGGTCTCACCACCCAAGGCCGGGGTCATAACTGACTGGCACACAATGAATAACTATGCGGTGCTGGGTGTACAATGGCGCTCAGACAAGTAAGGAGAAAGAAACTGAGAGGCAGCAGACATTTCCATCCTGGCCGCCACCACCTGAGGGGACCCCAGCTCCAGCGCGGAAAGCCCAGGGCGCTGGACACGGAGAGAGGCGCTGACCCTGACTTTCTAAGAGGACTGCGGCACATCTCAGCGGACGAGGGAAGGCTGCCCTTCACAGGAGGCCGCCCAGAATGCAACAGGGAGTCACCACTTTGCCAGATTCTGGGTTGACGGACTCAGAAGGATCACCAACAAATGCTAAAGCCACTGGGCTAAGTCCTGCCACTGAACAGCGTATTTATGGTGCCAACTACTTGCTGTTAGTGAGAGAGAGAGAGAGAGAGAGAGAGAGAGAGATGTCTGTGAGTTACAACCTTAACCAAGTGAAAACTCAGATCATGATAACGGACAGCCTGACGTGACGGGCAGGCTGACATGCAGCACACATGCACCGGAGATGAGGGAAGTATATAAAATCATCAGCCATGGCGGTGCCTGGGGGGCTCGGTCAGCTGAGCATCCGGCTGTTGATTTCGGCTCAGGTCACGATCCCAAGGTCGTGGGATCCAGCCCCATAGCAGGCTCTGTGCTGGGTGTGGAGCCTGCTTGAGAGTCATTCTCTCTCTCTCTCTGTCTCTCTCTCTGTCTCTCTCTCTCTCCCCCTCCGCCCTTCTCCTCACACTGTCTCTAAAAAATAAACAAAAACAAACCAAAAAAAAAAAAAAAAGAGCCCCAAACATTAGTTATGGAATCTGAGTGATGGCGATATAAGCATTTACTGGGATAGTTTTCCAAACAGTCTGTGTTTAGAAACTCCACTGGCACTGGGGCGCCTGGGTGGCTTAGTCGGTTAAGCGTCCGACTTTCGCTTAGGTCATGATCTCGCGGTTCGTGGGTTTGGGCCCCGCGTCGGGCTCTGTGCTGACTGCCAGCTCAGAGCCTGGAGCCTGTTTCAGTCTGTGACTCCCTCTCTCTCTGACCCTCCCCTGCTCATGCTGTCTCTCTCTCTCTAGAAATAAATAAAACATTAAAAATTAAAAAAAAAAAAACCTCCACTGGCACAAACGTGCAGGAAACCCGCAGCAGCCAGTACACAACTCAGCACAGACCCGTCCGGCCTGGGAGGAGGATGGGGGGTCTGGGACCAGCACTCTCCCTGCAAACACGAGTCACTCTGGCAGCTCGCGCCCGGAGACTGATCTGCTGTCTGGTGGCTCCTTTCTTCTCGGTCACCATGTGGCCATCAGGCTCCAGGCTCAGAGAACAGGCGTAGACGGCAGAGTGGGGACAGTCAGCCCCAAACCTCAGGTCTGCCGGCCACTGACTGTGCCTCGGACGCTGGCCCTGCCACCGCCAGTCTGGCCCACGTGAGACACGGGGCGCCACCCTGCAGCCCCTCACCCCACGTCTCTGGCCATCAGCCTGCCCCTCCTTCCCACTCTCTGTATCTCACGGCCACCCTCCTGATTCAAAGCATCACCTCTCCCCTAAATTGCCCCGTGGTGATTTAATCCTTCTCTCAGGCTCCAGGGCTGGAGTATCTAACGCTGTCTGTCACATGATCAAACCATAGGTACCAATAATCCCGCTTTGCGTAAACAGTTCTCCTGCGTTGAGCCGAGTCTGAACTTCTCAGCAGCCGCTACGAAACCCGCATCTCTGGCCCCCGTTTCCGATCGCCGCACGGCGGCTGTGTAGACCAGCCCACTGCACCAGCATCAGCTCCTCTGCACGCCACCTGCTCCTGCCTCTGAGCATCTGCGCGACCGTTCCATCTCCTCAAGAAACCCCTCTCCCTCGCCTCTCCTGTTCTGTCTCAGCTCTCGTGTCCTCACCTGCAGGGAGCCTTCCCTGACCTGGGACACCCTAGCCTCCCGTGAGAGTACAGGTCACCAGGGTGAACTTGGCTTGCATCTCTATCCCAGTGACCAACTCACATACTTTATTTGGCCTCCGCGATGGTTAATTTTGTGCGTTAACTTGACTGGGCCATGGTGCTCAGATATTTGGTCAAACATTATTTGGGATGTTTCTGTGAAAGCATTTTGAACGAGAATAACTTCTAAGTCAGTGGACTCTGAGTAAAACAGATTGCTCTCCATGATATGGTGGGCCTTGTCCAGTCAGTTGAAGACCCGATAGAACAAAAAAGGGGCTGCTCTCTAAAACGAGAATTCCTCTGCCAGATGCTCTTCAACCTGGGACAGCAGTTCTTTCTGCCGTCAGGCCTGAACCACATCACTGGCCCCCTGCCCCTCAGGCCTTCTGACCCGGATCCCCGGGCCTGCAGCTGGCCGGGAGCAGACCCGCAGGAGCCTCTCTGCCACCATAACCACACGGGCCGTTCCTTACAGTCACCCCTTCTCTACCCGCGGCTACACATCTCCTGCGCCCCGTCAGTTCTGTGCCTGGAGCCCCCCGAGGAGGCCACTCTCCACCCTCCCCACAATCCCACTGATGTGGGAGACTGAGCCTGGGGGCCCCTTGCTCGAGCGCATGTGGGAAAGCCTGGCTCCTTCGGCTCAGGTAACGGAGCTGAGACACAGCTGATGTTCATGTGTGGATGTGCTCACGCCAAACCGCTACCAGGCAACAGCCCTCAGCGGCCCCCGGGTCTCCCTGACGGTGACAGTCCACACGCCCCCCGATGCCACCGCTCACCGACATCAGCAGCATCACCGCGAGCAGACACCCCCCAGCTGAGGTGAAGCCCGCACAGTCTGAACCTGCTGCCAAGTCCGGTTTTCAGTCAATGGTCCCACCCTTCTCCCTCCCGGGGCCGCGATGCAAGCTCATCCCACCAGGCGCCCCGCCTCCAGCACCTTCTAGAACTTCACCTCGCAAACCTCAGTCCCCAGGCGCCCCGCCTCCAGCACCTTCTATAACTTCACCCCACAAACCTCAGTCCCCAGGAGCACTGCCTCCAGCACCTTCTTAACTTCACCCCGCAAACCTCAGTCCCCAGGCACCCTGCTTCCAGAACCTTCTATAACTTCACCCCGCAAATCTCAGTCCCTTAGACACCGCCTCCAGCACCTTTCTATAACTTCACCCCACAAATCTCAGTCCCCAGACACCCCCGCCTCCAGCACCTTTCTATAACCACCCACAAACCTCAGTCCCCAGGCACCCTGCTTCCAGCACCTTCTATAACTTCACCCCGCAAATCTCAGTCCCCAGACACCCCGCCTCCAGCACCTTTGCAACTTCACCCCGCAAATCTCAGTCCTCAGACACCCCGCCTCCCAGCACCTTTCTATAACTTCACCCCAAAATTCAGTCCCCAGACACCCCGCCTCCAGCACCTTCTATAACTTACCCCACAAACCTCAGTCCCCAGGCACCTGCTTCAGAACCTTCTATAACTTCACCCCGCAAACCTCAGTCCCCAGGCAGGACTGCCTCCAGCACCTTCTTAACTCACCTCGCAAACCTCAGTCGCCAGGCGCTCGCCTGCAGCACCTTCTATAATCTTCACCCACAAATTCAGTCCCCAGACACCCCGCCTCCAGCACCTTCTATAACTTCACCCTGCAAACCTCAGTCGCCAGGTGCTCCCGCCTGCAGTACCTTCTATAACTTCACCCCACAAATCTCAGTCCCCAGACACCCCGCCTCCAGCACCTTCTATAACTTCACCCTGCAAACCTCAGTCCTGAGGAGCCCTGCCTCCAGGTCCTCCTGTAACTTCACCCATCCAAGCCTCTTCCCACAGCGCCCCTTGGGTTCACAAGTTGGTTACACTTCTCACAGCTCTGGTTTGCCTCTACCCACTCACCCCTGCATTGGCCACCATCATGTTTAAAAAAGCAGGAGGGTTTTAAACTCTCCAGCCAGACCGCTCCTCACAGCAGTTGTGGAGATTTACAAAGTGCATGTGAACAATCCACTAAGGAGGCAACACCTGGCATTAACACACTTGTTATTTTTCAACCTCATGGCTGTGAAGTAATTTATCCTGAACGATAATTTACATTTCCCTGATTGCCAGTGAGCCCGCTGAGCCTCACTTAGGTTTACTGCCCTTAGAGAGGATTTCCTGTTTATACCACTGGGTGCTATGTGGTATTTTCTCATTCTTGACTGTTTATATAATAAGGAAATAAATTCTTTGTATTCTAATTGAAAACATGCTTTTCCAGCCTATGTTCTATCATTTACTCTGAGTTATGCTGTCTTTTTAGAGGGGAAAATAAGACAAAACCAGATCTATAAATATGTAGATATTTTCACTGTAGTCAAATTTTCAATCTGATTCTTTACAGTTTCTGTTTTGTGATCTGCTCTAAAAATCTGTTCTACTGAATCTTTATATAATCCTTTAAAATTTTCTTCTGAACATTCTTTGAAAGTTTGTGTGCAAGATAGATGTCATGTTCGCAAGCGAGCGCACAGAAGTCAGCCCCCAGGACGGCCCACCCCACGCACATGTGCACTGCCGAAGCCCACTGAGGCCACGTGCTCTGTTCCCAGTGTTTCTCCCCAGCTCCCCCGTCCCTCCAGCAAGGGGCCCTCTCCCCGCCCCCCTTCACCGCCACCGCCAGGCCAGTGTCAGCGCCTGCAGACCGGTCTCCCAAAGCCTGGGGCCCCTTCCCTCCCCTCGGCTCTACAGCACGGCCCCGTCAAGGCGCCCACATCGCCGGCCCGCACAGGTGTGCCAAGCGGTGGCCTGGTCCCTGCAGCTGGCCCACTCCTCCTCCATGTCTCCTCCCCAGCCGCCCACACGGTTCTAGAGCACAAGCCGGACCCCTGCACCGCACCCCCCTCTCAGGCGCCAGGCCTCTGCTCACACGAGCCGATTTCTCGACCCACCTGTCCCTGCGCCCTGCCATCCTGGGGTCCCTCACGCCTCTCCTCCCAGGGCTTACGTTCAAGGCCCTCTCTGGAGACGAGAGGAAGGAGGAAAAGGCAGAGCACAGAGGGGAGGGGGGGAGGGTTTTCAGGGCCGGGAAACTACTCTGTGTGATACATCAATGAACAGGTTCCATTAATTTGCCCAAACTCAGAGCAGACACCACCAAGGGCAGGCCCTCAGGTGAACTATGGACTGTGGGTGGTCACGCCGTGTCCACAGACACAACTGTGACAAACGTCCCCTCTGCCAGGGTGCTGACACCCAGAGAGGCCATGCCCAGGTGAGCGGGCAGAGGCCGTGTGGGAAATCTCTGTACCTTCCCCTCAAGTTTGCTGTGAATACTAAACTTCTGCAAAAGAAAAAAAAAAGTCTTAATAATCAAAAAAGACCTAATACTCAATTATATTAAAAATTAAGAAGACTCGGGGCACCTGGGTGGCTCAGTAGGTTAAGCGTCCGACTTCGGCTCAGGTCATGATCTCATGGTTCATGGGTTCGAGCCCCGCATCGGGCTCTGTGCTGACAGCTCAGGGCCTGGAGCTGCTTCAGATTCTGTGTCTCCCTCTCTCTCTCTGACCCAGTCATCCCTGGACGGATGTGATACAATGGAATGTATTTTCAGCAACAAAAAATAAAGTCTGAAACTTGCTAGAACGTGGACGAACCTCGAAGTCATGGCAAGGGAAAGAAGCGAGTCAAAGACCGCTGTGTGAGCCCGTTAATGTGAAGTGTCTGCAACGGGCAGGCTCGCACGGAAAGCAGATCGGCGCAGCCAGGGACCTGGCGGGAGGTCATGGCGATGATGGCACAGCGCTGAGGGCGCCACAGGCTGCTGAGCTGCTCGCTTAGCATGGGGAGTGCAGGGTGTGAACTATGTGCTTGCCGAGCATCAGACTGACGGCCGTGGCCAGGCCACATGCACGCCCGGCGGCATCTCCCGAGCGGTCCGCGAGATGAGATGCAGTGGCTGGAGAATTCTTTCCCATCAACCGGGAAGCCACTCCAGCATCACCTGCTGCCCCAGCAGTGAATTCTAGGAGAAGTTGAATTACATTCAGTTAATGATCATCATCTTTTATTTTATTTTACTGATTTACTTATTTGGCCCTGCATGAATTCCTCAAGTCTCTATATTCATTTACTTTTGAATTTCCTAAGGTCAATAATATATTTCTGAGGATGCCAGAAATAAATTCTGTACCAAGAAAATTTCATAGAGCACGTGGGTGGCTCAGGCAGTTGAACGTCTGACTTCGGCTCAGGTCATGATCTCTCAGCCTGAGTCAGGCTCGCTCCTGTCAGCGTGGAGCCTGCTTGGGAGTCTCTGCTTCCCTCCCTCTCTGCCTCTCCCCCACTATCTCAAAAATGAATAAACATTTTTTTTAAAAAGAGGAAGTTTTGTAATTGTACTTTGATTACTGTGTCTTTTCCATTTCTTCCATTTCTTCTATAGGAATATCTATAATGTCTGTCTTCTATAGGAATATCTATAATGTTCTGTCTTCCATACCTTTTACCCTCTTTATCATACTTTTGTCTTTCTTTACTCTGTATTCTTAGAAATCCTAATTTTATAAATACCACTAATTCAATTTCTACATCTGTTTTCTGCTTATTTCCGTTAAAGCATTTTTAGATTTTCTTGTTCTATAAAATAGTCAAATGTTTGCTTTTCAGTTTGGCACATGGTGCTGGTAATTTATACAAAAATATGTTGTGTTCTACAGGAAATCCTAACGAATGTTCTTTTCTTCATCTGCACGGAGCACCTCACAACACAGACACTCGTTTCCGCCTGAGCAGCAGGTGACCTCTCTGTGGTCCCTCACAGCGCACACTTGATCCCCTCCCAGATTTAAGCTCCAGGGCAACGTGATGTATATGGTCTCCCAGGAAACCTGTCATCATTTATTTACTAATGGTTATAATGCACCACGAGGGCATTCATTCTTACCCCCGCTGCTGGGTCTCATGATGATAACAAGGAAATGCATCCCTGGAAAAGCATTGTGTCCTCTCTGCTGCAAAGCGTGCATGTCCTATGAGCAGCCTGGGGGCCCTGCCCAGTGGAGTCGGCTGGTTTTGAATTACGTATGAATGATGTCTTTTCCCAGCTACACAATACCTTCTATGGTCAGTTCACATTACTACCGGGCATTATTTTTGGGGCAAAAAATTGCCTCACATCCCAACACGTGATTATGAAGTCAAAAGCTTTAAGAGGATTATGGAAAATAAAATAAACCAAAGAACTTCAGTGAGTTACTGAATATAAGCATCCCAGTACAAGAAGGCACTTAATTTGGGGGAGCAAAATTATAGTGTATATTGTTAATTTTGGAATTAAAGTCACAGTTTTGTTCCTTCAGATATTATAAAACTTAACACTTCCCCTCCATCTCCACTGCTCTCAGCACTGCAATGCACAGATTATGTTATATCACACATGACTTAGAAAATTAAATCATCTCTTTGAGGCACTGGCATTCAGCCTTGAAATTCATTAGATATTAATAGTTGCAACAGACTTTCAGGAGACTTAGCTATAATCCCTGAAGATACATAACAATAAAGTTGCCATCTGGTTTTCTCTGTCTTCAGCAGTAAATTATCTGATTCCTAACAGAAATGTGCAGATTAAGAGCAAGTTTTCTATATACTTTTGGACGGCATGGAGTTAGGGGCACCGACCCCAGCATGGTCAGAAACCCACACGTCACTGTTGGCCCCTACAAAACTCAACTACAAATAGCCTACTGTTGGCCAGAGCCACACCAACACCATAAATAGTAGATTATCACACGCTTTATACATTATTATATATTGTGCTCTTACAGTAAAATAAGCTACAGGAACAAAACATTACTAGGACAATCACAGGAAAGACGAAGTACATTCACAGCACTCTGCTGTGTTTACGGAACAAGTCACGTGCAGGTGGACCCAGGCAGCTCACACCTGCATCGCTCAGCGGCCGCCTAGAGGGTAGCAGGAGACACAGGTACCTTCTAGGCTTCGGATAAAGCTACAGCGATCAGAGTGTGGTGCTGGCACAAGAAGGGGTGTGTGTGTGTGTGTGTGTGTGCACATAGATACGTGTGTGTGTGTGAACAAGAGTCCAGAAATACACCCACAGAGATGTAGCTAATAGATTTTTAACATAAAAGGCCAAAGAAAGGGGGCGCCTGGGTGGCTCAGTCAGTTTAAGTGTCTGACTCTTGGTTTAGGCTGAGGTCATGATCTCACGGTTCCTGGGATCAAGCCCTGCATTGGGCTCTGTGCTGATAGCATGGAGCCTGCTTGGGACTCTCTCCTTCTCTCTCAAAATAAATAAATAAACTTAAAAAAAAAAAAAAGGCCAAAGAGCTTTAATAAGGAAAGAGCAGTCTTTAAAAAAAAAAAAAAAAACACTTGAACAGTCAGAGAACTACCTATGAATAAATTAACCCCAGTCTATACTCCATCACTCATGCAGGAAGTACTCACAATGGATTTCAGACTTGTAAAAATAAAACCTATAATCTTTCAAGAACGAAGCAGAAACTTATGGCAGCAGGTTCAGGCCAAGAAAGAGGAGATTTAAGGAAAACAACTAAAGTGAAAGGAAGAAAACTGGCAAACCATAGTTCACTGAAATTAAAAGTGTGCTTTATGAAAGGCAGAGTTAAGGAAATAAAAGACAAAACAGTCTGGAAAATTTGTTTTCTTTTCTTTTCTTTTTTTTTTAATATTTTTATTTAATTCTAGGAGAGAGAGAGAGAGACAGCGTGAGCAGGGGAGGGTCAGAGAGAGAGGGAGATACAGACTCTGAAACAGGCTCCAGGCTCTGAGCTGTCAGCACAGAGCCCGACGGGGGGCTCGAACCCACGAACTGCGAGATCATGACCTAAGCGAAAGTCGGACGCTTAACCGACTAAGCCACCCAGGCGCCCCTGGAAAATTTGTTTTCAAAATAAGTGTGTTAGGTCTGATACTGGGGTTGGCTCCAGAGGAGGCAGTTCCTGTGGCCCAATGGTTTTTAAGCACAATAAAAAACCAAGCTTTCACCCAGCACAGAGAAGGAAGCCTTACAACTTAATTTATAAAACACAAACAACGCAGGAAAGGGTAAGCCTTGCACATGCACCTGGGAAGCGCTGTGCGCCCGTGGCCCGGGAACCCGACTGCCGCCTCGGCCGCCGCTCGCCGCAGTCCCCTGGCGCCACGCAGGGCCACCCGCTGCAGGTGGGAAGGACAGCACAGCCCTCTGGAAAATGACATAACATAAGACCCAGCAACTGCACCTCCAGGAACTTACTCAAGAAGCATGAAGTGTGTGCCTCCTGGAAGTGTGATCGTGACACTTTCAGCCGCTCCATTCGAGGCTGCCCAGAGCCCGGTCACCTGGAGGGAGAACAGACCCCCTGGGATGCACCCGCTGCCCAGCCTCCGGGGAGCGAGCTCCCACACCTGCAGCCTCGCGCTGCCCCGAGTAAACACAGGACACGCGAACATTCCCAGAATGGCTCAGCCATAGGGGCACAGAGCGGTAGGTCGTGGCCAGCGGGTCGAGGAGGGGCTTCGCTGCGCAGAGACCAGGAGAACCAGGCTCCAGAAAGTTCTACATCCTGGTCGTGGGGTGGTTCCATGTCCCACTGGTCAGAACTGATCATGGGACACAACTCCTGGGTGCCGATGTTACAGCACGTAATTGTGCCGCGAGGGGCCTGCCCCCCACCACACCAGGAGGCTGGCTCTCGGTCAGAGATGCACGTGTGGTGACAGAGTCGGGGCTGGGGTGGAAGCTCGGCCGCTGAGACTTACCCGTCTTAGCCGTCGGGCCAGGGCGGTCTCGGCCCCTCGCTGGGGTGCTGGGGCGGGGAGAGGGCGACACCCCGTCCCTGCAGTGCTGGGCGCCAGCAGACGGCCGTCCACGCGGGCCTCCGCTCCCCAGGCGATGTGGGCATGAACGTCAGTTACGGGCTTTAAACCGGAATATTCACAGAGGCGCCTGCGGGCAGCGCGGGGTGCGGTCTGCGGTGAGGCGGCCCCTGCCATCCTGCTGGGCACTCGGAGCAGCCACGGCCCGGCCACTCCTCTCCAGGCTACTTCTCAGGGCTGGCTGTCCTGCTGACACCTCCCCCGTCCCCGCGCCCGGTGGCCCCTCTAAGCCCGGCCCTCTGTGCTTGCCACAGGGCTCCCAACAGGGCAGGGCAGGCGGCTGTCTCCTGCAAAGGCCCTCGGGAAGGACGCTCCGGCGTACCCACGGCAGGTGGCTGCCTGCGCCCCTGGGGGCTGGGCTCCCCTCTGAGCCCCTTCCATCACACCCTCCCTGGAGACCCTCCCACAGCCCCTTACAGGCCGGGGTGCTCTGGGCCCACGAGGTGGCCCAGGACGGTCTCCCATCCCACCGTCCTTCACTGCTTCACAACTGCAGACCCTCTGGCCACTTGAAGTGACATGTCCCAGCTTCGGGGACACGGACACGGACGTGCCCGCCACACCCGCTCGCGTCCAATTCTCCTGCCTGCTTCCAGCAGTTAGTCTGGGCTCCCCACCCTTCCCAGACTGTCCTGTCCAACCGCCGCAGCCTCACAGACCCCCGCCTCCTGCGGCCGGAGGACGCCCACCAGCAGCCTGGCCGCCCCAGGGGCACGGCCACCCCAGCCACACCTCCCACTGCCTGGGCCGCGTCTCCTACCACAGGTGCATTTTCCGGAGCACCTGGCGCTAGGTCAAGTACACAGTCAGCATTTCAAAAGTTTGTGCCAGAAAATTATTTGTTAAATATATACACAATATATTTAGTATCTCACTCCTCATCTATGGAGTAGATGAAAGCAATGTTTCAATTTTAAACTAAAGCAATTAATGAGAAAAGAAACTATTATACTTGAGAACAGTCTGTAAGATTAGCCCCCTAGACAGGGACACTAAAAATGCTAGGCATTTATTGGGTTTTCTAACATATTTTATCTTTCCGGACCACAGAGGACATTCTCTATAACACGATCTGTGCTTTAATTAGAACAGGGCTACATTTTGTCTTCTCCACTAGAAGGACAAGTCCTCTATCTAAGGAAGGAAATCGTGTCCCACACGCTGATGGAGCAATTCCCCCGGCTCTTGCACAGAATCCGGAGACTGGCCGGCCGGTCACTGGAAACAAGGTGTGGACCCTGTGGTGCACCCGGCAGGGCCTCCTTCCGGCCTCACCCTGAGCCGTCCGGGTCCCGCTCTGTGTACTGTATCTGGTCTTCTGCCTTTCAGCTCACCATGGCAATCGGAGCCCCCACACTTGCCAAGCACGGCTCCTCCTCGGACAGCACGATTTCATTGTCAAGTTTGCACTATCTCTTGTTGAGCGTAGGTCACCTTACGTGAAGGGGGGTCTTTACCAGCATTTAACATGAAACAGAAAGGGTGCAGTTCCTTCCCCGCTCCATCCGAAACGGCCCTGGTGGAGGTGGGGGAGGGGGGCTCCCCGAGGTGCCCACACGCAGCTGCCATGGTGGCCACCCCCCTTCCCCCACCGTCCCCTCTCCTCCACCTGAAGCCAGAGCAAAAGGGACACCTGGTAAATACTACCTGTCTCACTTCAGTCCCTCTACACACACACACACACACACACACACACACACACACACGGGGATGGGTGTGCATGTTTTATTGTCACTCGCAGGGAATGTACCGATATCACAGGAAATACATGTTACACAGTGATACACACACCCCAGAAATAATAAGCACAAACAAAAGGACTTCTCCCCTTCTCCCTCTGAGCTTTGATTCGCAGAAAAAGAACAAGCACATTAGCTCTCTGAACGCAACAGTTTCCACTACTTCCCTTCTCATCTGTGACACTGGGGACACTTGCCGACGTTCCTCCTAACAACTCCTGGGACAAAATGGAGGCGAGTGGTTCTGAGGCTTCAGGACAGAGCAGCAACGCTTACAGCAATTCACTGACTGGCCGAGGGGACAGGTGGCCTTGGGGCTCCCGGCGTCCGGCACACAGTCACCCCGACCTGCAGGGAGCAAGTGCCCCACGAAGTCAGCCGGAGCAAAAGCCAAATCTCTGGCCATTGTTCCGAGAGAGCAACTTATCACAAGTCAGTTTCTCTTTCAAAGTAAAATCACTTGACGGAAATCCTGACATTAAAAACCAACATGTCCAGGGCACCTGGGTGGCTTAGTCGGTTAAGCGTCCGACTTTCACTTAGGTCATGATCTCGCGGTTCGTGGGTTCGAGCCCCGCGTCGGGCTCTGTGCTGACTGCCAGCTCAGAGCGTGGAGCCTGCTTCAGAGTCTGTGTCTCCCTCTCTCTCTGACCCTCCCCTGCTCACGCTGTCTCTCTCTCTCTCCTAGAAATAAATAAAAAAAAAAATTGAAAAAAAAAACAAAAAAAAACATGTCCTTGGTTGGCACATCTGAGCCCTCTCGGAGGTCCCTGCGTGGACCAGCGCCGTGGCGAAGGCAGCCTCCCCGCACAGGCGCATGACGGTCACCAGCGCTGGCCCCAAACATGGGCCAAGAAGTGAGTTTCCCACTTCTCAGAAGAGGCCAACTGGGGAGAAGGAAAGACGTATCTGTCAGCAACAAACCATCCTATTCTGGAGGAAGGAAAGAGCTCAACTACAGAAGTTTTTCTAGCAAATAAAATGTGTTCTTGCAGTTTCTACGTTTGCCAGAAAAAGAAAAAAAAAAAAGACACCACTTAGTCTTTATGTGTAGTGGAAGCAGGCACATATGTCTTGGTAGATTTTTTCTGGAACCCTTCGCACATGGGCTGCGGAAAAGGCAGTTCATCACAGGGAGCCCGCCTGTTTTCATCGGGAGGTACATTTCCCCCCAGAAACCAGACTGGGCCTCAGAATGAACGTGATTTATATACACCTGCTTTCCTGGAAACGATGATGATTGGATTTTGTATCTTCACAAATTGAGGTGACGGCTTTCCAAAGAAAAATGGAAAAGTTTTCTGGGAAGAAAAATGACATATAATGTGCTTGTGCCCAGAAATCTCGGCCGGCAAATTGTGCAGGCTGACGTCTCTTTTCTGGTGTTATTGAGGAAACTCCGTAAAAGGAATAGATAGAGTCACGGCAATCCTTGTTCTGTCCTGGTCATAAAATCCCCACTCTGCCGATACAGTCGGCTCTGGACCCGCAGGCGTCCGGTGTGGGTGCCAGAGCGAACGACGGGACGTCCCATCTGCCGTCAAGCAAGTAGTGTCTCTGGGTAACGTCACCGTAACCTCAACTTTGGCATGGGGTCTGCCACCCCCTCCTTGCCTCGCACAGGGTACGTTTCGGTATCCACACTGTCCCTCATCGCAGGGCTGAGGCAACGCCCTCCCGGCACTGCACACCGTGGCTGCACGCCCACAGGGAGGAAGCAGTTCCAAGGGGATGCAAGCGCGGTGTTTAGGGGATGTGTGCACACACGGGTGTGCACATGGACAACTGTACATGTGTGTGTACACAAGTGTGGTGCATGTGTGTCTGTGCATGTGTGTCTGTGTGTGGGGGTGTACATGCACAAGTGTATATGTGCATGCATGTGTGAATTACACAAGCATGTGCAGGTGTGCTTGTGTATGTGTACAAGTGTGCATGTACACACAGGTGTGAATATACACACGTGTGCAGGTGTCGTGTCTGTGTCTATGTGCAGGTATGTGTGTGCATGTGTATGTGTCCACATGTGTATTGTGCACATGTGTGTGTGCATGTGTGTTCCTTTCAAGGAAAACTAAGAGTATTTTCTTGTAGTGATGTCAAATATTAAAACAAGGTTTACTATGCCACTTATTTTTTATTCATTAACATGTAAATAATACTAGACCTGTATATTTAATTACACTTCTATCGATTAGCTCATGGAGCTAAATACTTCATGTAAACATCTAGCAGAATATATGAGCTTTGTAGAAACCACTGTATTCCTGATCAAATAGATGATACGCCGACATTTCACTTTCTGTTCGCTTTAAATATACAACAGGATGGGGATGTGGATGTTATTATCCAGCAGTTTTTTTCTCTGTTCTGGCAGCGACTCCGTGACTCAGATGATCATATGTCCTCATGGTACTAGATCTGCTGGAACCAGAAAGTTTTCCATGAATTGTTAATCATGAGGTGTTTTTAGGTCGACTGTGAAAACCGCACCTGCTCACCTGTGAGGAAGCTCCCAAGACTGAGCTGCAGTTTGAAAATGTGATCTGACACATTTAACACAGTTATACTTGGTCAGCCTGGTGTGTGTGCAGGGCTAAGGATCAACTGTAAATAAAATGCGGTTAATCTGATTGTTCTAGACTTGAGACAGGTTTTATTTCAAACATACAAGTCATCAGAAGTCACAGATGTTCGACAGAAAGCATAAAATTCTAAAATAATCTAACTTGTGAGAATTTGTTCCATGAGAAATTTTGAATGGTGCTACATCTACTTCACTCGTAACAAAAAAGTGGCATGATTCTCTCTCAAGTTATTTATCTAATATAATTTAAATCAAATTACTGTGTCTTTATGTAAATTTCAGCAATAACTCTGTTCAAAGGTGTCTGCACTGAAAACAGGACATTACGACTTACAGGGTCGTTGAGAGGAAGATCACCTGGTTTCCTGCTGAAAGAAGCCCATGCATCTGCATTTCTGGTGGGAATATCTGTTCCCAGTCCCACAGTTTTGAGAAAGGGAGGTTATCTTCAAGAAGGAGAACAGAAAAAGGCCATAGACAATGGGGCATTTTCCTAAAATCATTTTCTGAGAAGAGAATTCCCTAGCAACAAAGCCGCTGGGTGTGTTAGAGACACCCCACGGCTTCCCAAAGGCCGTAGATCACGGAGGTGGGATTCTTAACACGTGGTCCCAAGGATGCGATGGTCACGAAGAGGCTAAGGGAATCCAGGTGCTCAGCGACATGGGACAGGTGAGATCCGTCCCACCTTCAGAGCCAGGGAGATGCACACCAGCCCTGCTACCCAAGGAGAAGCGCCCGCACTAATGGGGGGGATGGGGGGATGGGGCGTCTCAGCACCCCACGCTGATGGGGGCAGGGACCCTTCCAGCACCCGCGCTGGCGGGGATGGGGGGAGGGAGGCGGCATCCCAGCAACAGCACTGACGGGGTGGGGGGGCCCTCCCAGCGCCCGCGCTGACTCACTGCAGCTTGCATCCTGCTCACTCCATTACTGCACAGAACCCATCCCTGGGCCAGCACAGGACAGGGGACTGTTGCGGATTTGGGAGTGTCACCAGCTGTAATTGAACCACAGGCAGCCTGAAATTAGTCTCCATGGTACTTCCGCCAGAGCTGTCACTCACGCTGAAGTCAGGCCATCCCCCCACCTTCCCCAGGGAGCCAGCATACAGCCGACCATCCAGTTTACGGTAATGTTTTAATTACATTTCAATTTTTCCTCTGAAGCTGAGTTAAGGAGAGTGGGGCTCTGCCTCATGCATTTTAGAGTCCTCGATGCCTAGTCCTGAGCCTGCAACACACCAAGAGCTCAATTTTCAAAAATGAGCACATAATGTTGAATAATTGAACATCAGGAAGCGTATCCTTATAAATGATTTTACAGATGAGGAAGGTCTACCCCGAATGAGCTCAGGGGCCGACGGCACTGGCTCGGCTCACACGTGAGAGCACATGGGAAAGACAGGGCTCTCACCCGCTCCCACCCCAATGCTGCTTACGTATTCAGAATTTCGATAATCTCACTAGTATGTGTTACTGGTATTGCACAGAAAAAATGTCCAGCTGGGCCAAAATATCTAAGTTTTCAAAGCTGTTTTCCGATGACCTGGAGTCCGAGATGTGTGCGGCCCTGAATCCGGGAGGACATCTGCTTCTCGCTAAACAGCAAGAAAACTCCAAGCTGCAGTGGACTCAGGGTGAATCCTCCCAAACAGAGAAGTGAAACACAGACCACAGACAGTCGTAGGCTGTCTGGACGCTTCCTGGCCCGCGGGGTGCGGCCGGGACGACGCGGGGTCTGAGAGCAGCCGCAGAAACCCACCCAGCACCAGCACAGGCACGGGCATCCATCACAGAACGTCAGCAAACTGAATCCAGTCATAAATCAAAGGAAAATAACTGGGGCCATGAGGGATTTACCCCTACAACATAAGGTTGTCTCAGGTTCAAAGTCATTTAATGCAACTCACCATACGAGCAGCCCAATCATCAATAATAATAATGTCCTCTCAACAGATGTAAAAAATCCCATAAAATTCAATACCTATTGCTTTGAGAGAGACAGAGAAGAGAGAGAGAGGGAGAGAGAGAGTGCGCGTAATGCGGGGAGAGGGGTAGAGAGGGAGAATCCCAAGCAGGCTCCACGCTCAGCACCGAGTCCCAGGCAGGGCTCAAACCCATGACCCTGGAATCATGACTCGACCAAAGTCAAGAGTCAGACACTTAACTACCCAGGTGCCCCTCAACATGGACTCTGACAAAGCTCCCAGAGGGTGTTTTTTATGAGTTACAGGGTGCAGGGCCACCAGAAAAGCTCCGTCTCGGCAGCGGTGGGACCCAACCTGCGCCTCAGAAAAGAGGAAGGGACTGGAGCCTAAGTGCAGGCCTCGCACCGCTGGGCCACACTGCCTGCGCGTCTTCCGATGAAGATCTCCACAGACCAAGAGAATTCTCTCAGCCTGACAAAGCCCTACGTTACCGTGCATGCAGGCGATAGCTACGCTTTTCCCCTCGCGGGGGGGCCGAGGTGAGAGTGCCCTCCCCACGTCCACCCTGCTGCACGGGCACCGCGCCCGCAGAGCCGGGGAGAAGCGGGTGCAGCAGGGAGGCTGCGGACAACGAGGGGACAGCACCTGCATTTGCAGACACGCTCTGCCAGCCTCGCCCCTTCTTCTGGCTGCGGCGAGAGGAGCACCTTTTCACGTAGTTATGACTCGTGACAGTTCTTGTCGTAAGGGGAAGTTTATATCCTTTGCACATCTTTCTTCTTGGGCTCTTGATGTTTTTACGGTCAGATTTCCAGTTTTCTTAAATTAAAAACATAGCTCTTCAACTATCATTTGTGTTGGAAATAAACTTCCATTTCATCTTTTCATATTTGTTTTCCAATTTATCTACATTTTGTTTGGTCCTGTAAGATTTGAAAAATGTATCTTCATAGTCTGAGTTGTCTGCCTCCTTATTATGGCTCCTGCATTATAAAAACCTTCCCGAGTGTCGGAGCCTCCAGATGAAGTTCAAAGTCAAGTCTCCCTCAAAGAATTCTTACCATCCGAGTTCCAAAGAACATAACGAGAAATTACTTAAAACATAAGAAGGGATACAGCAGCCTGGCGGCTCAGGTCATGATCCCAGGGTTGTGGGATTAAGCCCGAGTCAGGCTCTGCGATGACTGTGGGGTCTGCTTCAGATTCTTCCTCTCTCTCTGCCCCTCTCCCCTGTGCTCGCTCTGTCTCTCCCTACCCCCTTGCTATTAGTTAATTAGTTAATTAATTAATCTCTTAAGATTTAAAATGTAGCAAGTTGCAGAATCAGGCAAAGTTTGCAGATGTTGAAATTAAATGCAGAATATAAAATAACTACCAACAAGAGATTTAAGTACATTTTAAGTTTTTGTAAGTTTAACAGAGGAATAAAAAGTTATCAAAGCCAGTCAGTTTTTACTGCCAGGAAAGTAACTGTAAAGACATTAGGGACAATGCAGCAGAGAGACACATAGAAACAGGGGATCCTGTCCCCCAAGCAGGAGACGAAGAGAGCATGAGAGCAGGGGAGGGGCAGAGAGGGAGGGAGACACCGAATCCGAAGCAGGCTGTGCTGACAGCTCAGAGCCCGACGCGGGGCTCGAACCCACGAAACGCGAGATCATGACCTGAGCTGAAGCTGGATGCTTAACTGACTGAACCTCCCAAGTGCCCCCAGGATCACTTAAGCAGGTGACTTGAGGAAATATTCACATGTCCCCCCCAAGTTTCTGTTCCGATTCCTGCTGTTTTCTTTCTGTCTCCCACGACATGACCATCTTGCAGGGAGCACACAGAAGAGAAGCGGCGGCTGTGGGTGCTCAGAGCAGGGGTCCAGGACCGGTGCCCAGGGCTGCAGCCAGCAGCTGGGCGTGAGGGCAGGACGCGCCAGGGCGGGGGCCCTCGCGGGCTCCCCCAGGGCCCCAGCGAATGCAGCAGCTACAGACCTACTTCTGAAGCTGCAGGTCTGTGCGCAGAACCCTTGCAAACGGGACTCGTTACTGAAGGCGCAGCAGTGTCCCAGGCGCTGGAACAAAATGTCACCAACTTGGGGGCCGACACAGGAGTCCATCTTCCCACAGCCCCGGGGGGAACCCGTACAAAACGAAACCAGAGCTCACCCCTCCCCCAGCTCCCTGGCTCCTGGCCACACCCCCTCTCTGCCTCCCCACTCACCTCCCCCTGCTCTGTGCCTGAGCCTGGGTACTCATACCCGGTGTCCTGCTCTGTGCCCTCGCCCCCTGCCCTCCCTCCCTGAACATGAGTACTCATACTCAGTGCCCTGCTCTGTGCCCTCTCCCCCTACCCTCCCTGAACCCGGGTACGCATACTCA